>JAXIVD010007607.1:12500-19610 GCA_036785275.1 Cancer borealis
GGAATCCAAAGAAATGTGCATTCCAAATTTCTGGAGACATTCTTCCTCCAGTTATATGTGTCTTCGTAATCTCGTTCATGGGAGTGAGATGGCAATGAAGCTGCCGTTGCATCCTCATCCTCAGGACCCCAGCAGTGCGTCAGTAGCGGCTCCTCCCCCATCCTCCCGCCACCACCACCGCCGCCGCCCGTCAACACAACCCTGACAGCCTCCACAACTGGGCCACCTTCAGCCGCTTCAGGACCAGCCACGCTAATAAGTTTTTTCTTCATTTATTCACAAGGAGGTTGGCCAAGGAACTGAAAAAAAAAAGAGAGAAGAAAAAGAAGAGTAAAGCCTGACTATGTTATGGTACTCGACGTAAATGCAAAAGTCTCAGAAGAAGAACGTGGAACTCATTAATTTTGACGGCGACGGCGAGGAAATTGTTGTACAGCTCTTTAGTCTTGTACGTGACGTCGCCCGACCATCGCACTTCACTCAGTTGGAGCATCATTAAAAAATACTAAGAACTTGATGGTCTTCGTTTTGTCAGTCTCACCAAAAATCAAAACGAAAGCAAAAGAGCTAAACTGTAATAAATCCTTCCACCACCACCACTACCACCACCACCACCACCACCACCACCACCACCACCACCACCACCACCAACAACACCACCACCACCACTACCACCACCACACAGTTACAAAGCATCATTTACAACATTGCTATGATTCCTTCTCTTTTCCTTAGTCCTCACTGAGCTCACCTTGGCCTAAGTTGAAGCAGCAGCAGCAGCAATAACAACAACAACAACAGTAGCAGTAGTAGTAGTAGTAGTAATAGTAGTAGTAGTAGTAGCATGTTTTCCACTACAATTCACTCTTAACAGGCGGACGCGACGAGGAGAAGCAAGAGAAAAAAAGTGAATTGAAATAACAGCCTCGTGGTCACATTCTCGGCGTTCCCCCGTGTTGGAGGCGCCGCGCTACTCAACATGCTCGACCTTCCAGCCACCGGGACCCCAAACACTTGACCTTCTGACCCTCACTCAATCATGGGTGGAAGGCTGGACCCTCCAACCTTCTAACCCCATCCCTTTCCATCCCTTCCACTAGACTCACTCTTCCCTCTCTTAATTGTCGTGTCCTGTGGCAATCTTCTCAATCCATCATCCACCTTTCTATTTCTATCTATCTATCCATCCTTTCTACTCCACCTTGACTTCCACTCCACCATCGCTGTCTATCACCTGTCATGTATTGTGAAAGGTACGTCATCTTCCACCTCCTCCACCACCACTGTCACCAGATGTTCTCCACCCTGAAGCCGTAATGCGTTGTTGATGCCAAGAATATATTGTGCGTTGAGGGGGAGACTGCTACAAGGCCGCCCTCCCGCCGGCCATGACAACCGCGTGGCCAGCAAAAACAGGAGCATAAAGATGACACACATGAAGAGTCGTAGTAGTGTAGTTGTTGTCGTAGTAATTGTAGTAATAGTAATAATAGTAGTAGTAAACCAAGAATATACATAACATCAACATTTTCCTCTCTTCCAGGTACGTGATCAGCGAGGCAGCATCAGTAGACAATCATGAGTGAGTACCGGCGTCTACCTTAACAATATCAACGTTCATAGTCCCCACAGGTAAACAAATAAACAAAACAAAAACAAACCAAGTAGTAGTAGAAGTAGTAGTAGTTGTTGTTGTTGTAGTAGTTGATGTAGTAGTAGTAGTATCAGCATTATCATTAGAATCATTAATATTATTAGTAGTAGAAGGAACAAGAAAAGGAGGAGAAGGAGAAGGAGAAGGAGAAGGAGGAGAAGAATAAGAAGGATACAAAGGAAGAACAGGAGTATGTAAAGGAAATAGGAAACAGAAGTAACAGAAGCAACTTAACATTCAGTATTCGAATTCGACACTCAGTATTCCGGTTTAAATATTCGTATTCATAATGACTCTGTTCCCTCTATTCCCTCACAGGCTCAGTGTGTGTGTGTGTGTGTGTGTGTGTGTGTGTGTGTGTGTGTGTGTGTGTGTGTGTGTGTGTGTATGTGTGTATGTGTGTGTTTGCACTAAATGTATTGCCTTAAATCACCTTCCATTAATCAATATTGTTTCTATTATTTTTATTAATTATTAGTGCTGTTGCTCCTCGCACTGTTGCTACAACTACTACTACTACTACTTCTACTACTACTACTACTACTACTGCTACTATTACTACTTCTACTACTACTACATTTCCTTCCTACAATTCTGCTGCTGTGGCTCCTGCTGCTACTGATTATTATGATGCATCTACTATTAATTTTGCTGCTGCTGCTGCTGCTGCTGCTGCTGCTGTTGTAACCTAAGATGTAAACACACCAACGTAATATAATACTCATGACTACAACTTCTTCCACTTCCACGAACACCACCACCACCACCACCACCACCACCACCACCACCACCACCACCACCATCACCATCATCAACAACCCCACCAACATCATCAACTACTTTAACCCCCACCAACCCCCATCCAAGCACCCACAACACCCACTACCACCACCACCACCACCACCCCTTCACCTCTATGCATAATTTTGCTTCCAGTACCTCGGTAGAACTTGTCGTACACGGCCGAAGAGATTTAAGTCTCAGCGCCACCGTATAATATTTCTCTATTCTTACGATCTCAATGACGGCAGGAGGGAAGGAGGAAAAAAAATGGGGAGGTATATGTCTGCAAGAGTGAAATGTGGGGAGCTGAGGGCAGGGAAAGAATTTGAAATCGTAGGAGAAAAGAAAGAAAGAGAGAGAGAGAAAGAGAGAAAGTTAAAATTGAAGTTAGGGGATAAAAGAAAAGAAAACAAACTGATTGTAAGCTGCCACAGAAATCCTTACTTGATACCCTGGAAGCTGGATTTGGTCTCGGGGTAAACCTGAATTACAGCAAGATAAAGTTGAATACTCTGCGGATCCTTCTTCTGAGCGGGAGTTACCTTGTTCAGGGCGTGGAGACGGTGCTGGAAGACTGCTAGAGACTGTAAGCGGCTGGAAAGAGGTTGAGGAATAGGATGGACTAACTGGAAATACGGTAAAGGGAGATGAAGGAAAGAAGGTTTGGAAACACTGATAAAACTGAAAGAAACTGTAAGAGGCTGAAAAAGAGGTAAGAAAAACTGGAAGATGATAAAAAAGAGAGATAAAAGAAGATATAAGAGATGAAGGATAGAACTGGAAGGTTAGGGAAGAGAGTGGCAGTTCAGAATGAAGTGAGAGAGATAGAAGGAGGCTGAGGTAGGTTAAAGTAGGGGGGTTGGGGGTGGACTGAGCTACTTAAGGAGGAGGAGGAGAGACAAGAGACAAGCGACGGGCGCAGCGGGTGGTGTGATCCCTGCCACTGAGACCAAACCAGATAATAATCAAGCTTTTTTTTTTCTTCTTCTTTTTCTTTTTTCTTTTTGGCGCCAGTAAAGCAAAAGTTAAATCTTGTAATTGTCTCATAATGAGTTAAGGTTTTATTAAATGTTGCCATACGTGTGGTTATAAGGCTATCTAGTATATACTAATGATATATTCTCTTGTATTTGAGGTATATGTTTCTTTTTGTCTCTATCCATCTCTCTTTATCTATCTATCTATCTATATATTTATTTATCTATCTATCTATCCATCTATCTACCTCAGAAACAGAATCATTCGAACGTCCCTCACCTTTTCCCTTCCCCTTCCCCTTCCCCTTCCCCTTCCCCTTCTCTTTTTCTCCCTTCCCCTCCCACCATCTTCGTTCCCTCTTCTTCTCCTCCCTTCCCTTCCCACCATCTTTGTTCCCTTTCCCCTTAGTTTTTTCTCTCTTCCACCAACTACCTTGACCAAACATTATAAAAAGATTGTATCGTAAAACTAGAAAGAGAGAGAGAGAAAAAGAAGGAAAATGTCTCAATATTAACTGATAATCATGTAATCGATTGCAGACTAAAGTATAGGTTTCAATAATAAATTTAAGGTATGACTCAGTTGTTTGTGAAGAAAATAAACTAAAACTTAAGGTCAAGATGATAAAAGCAGTGGATTCATGCCTTGGGGAACGCCGTCCGTCAGACATTTTGTTTTACCTTCTCTTGTTCACCTCTTCGTCACACGCTTACAGCAAAACTTTATAAACATAAGTAGGAATGAAACTTTATAATAAACTGAGGAAAAAAACTGTATGATAAACCGACGTATGAAACTTTATATACTGAGGTATAAACTTAGAAAAAAAAACCTCAATAAGTGACTCCTTAAGGATTGAAACGCCTTTGGTTTAATATCGACGACAAGTTTCCAAATATATCCATGGCAGTATAATAATGATACACAATCACCATTATTATCAAGGCGGCGATCACATTGATGGATCGGTGTGATAGTGATTAACGAACTCACATCAATAATTTCTCAAACAACGAATCCAAAAAGAAAAACAAAAGAACAAAGGAAATTAACGTGGATAAGGAATATTAGATAATTGGAAAGACACAAACAATGATGATAATAAATGAAGTAACACAAAGAAGAAGAAGAAGAAGGAGGAAGAAAGAGAAGAAGGTGGAGACATAATCACATAACTCACAAATGGAATCAAAACCGGGGGACGGGAGGGGGTAGGAAGGGGAGCAGAATCTCAGGGATACACACCTTACCCTTGGATAAATTAACCTTTACCTGTCCAGTCTATCACACAAACATTAATTAACAGACACTTAATAACAGCCTCGACACATTCCTGCAAGACCCGCGTGGCGACACCTATGAGACGGCTTGTTAATTAGACATTCTCACGTGAATTACCTGGCCAAAGGTAATTACTCGCAGGTGATTTACAGGTGAATTTACGACTGCCAGGTGTTATTAGTACGCTGGGGGGAAGGGGAAGGGGAAGGGGAAGGGGAAGAGGAAGGGGAAGGGGAAGGGGGAAGGGAAGGAGTGTTAAAGGGGGGGTGAATGAGAAAAAGGTGAGGCATGTTGTGTAATAAGAACCTTGAAGAGATAAAATCGTGAGGTGAACAATGAGAAGACGACGAAGGTGTGCTAAGATAAGACGAGGAGGACGTGTGAGAGACGAATCTCTCTCTCTCTCTCTCTCTCTCTCTCTCTCTCTCTCTCTCTCTCTCTCTCTCTCTCTCTCTCTCTCTCTCTCTCTCTCTCTCTCTCTCTCTCTCTCTCTCTCTCTCTCTCTCTCTCTCTCTCTCTCTCTCTCTCTCTCTCTCTACTTTTTTACAGGAGTGCAGCTTTGTTACCTGACTCAGAATTAAGACGTCACGGTGGCAGCGGCCGGAGGGAGGGAAGAGGAGAGAGGAGGAGGAGAGGGAAGGGAAGGGAAGGAGGGAAAAGGGGGAAGAGAAAGGGACGTGGGAGGGGAGAGAGAAGAGAAGGAGATAGGTGAGAAGGGGAGGAGAGGGAGGAAGGAAGGAGGGAGGGAAGAGGAGGAGGAGGAGGAGGAGGAGGAGGAGGAGGAGGAGGAGGAGGAGGAGGAGGAGGAGGAGGAGGAGGGTGGGTTAAGACGAAATGCACCATGTACCCAAAACTTGATAACAGTATTTTTGTGTGATATCTTTCTTTGTTCTCTCTCTCTTTCTCTTTCTCTCTCTCTCTTTCCCTTTCTCACACAATTTAAAGTAAGTAGAGAGAGAGACGGAGAGAGAAAGAGAGAGAAGAAGAAACCAATACAAAGATTAAATCAGGATATATAAAAAAAATCAAATAATAATCTTTACAATTACTAGTATTAATCTAGTCACTCCCTACTGTTATATCATCGAACAATGGAGGCGATAACGGACTTGTATAAACTGGGGTGCACATGAACAAAGCTCTACACACACACACACACACACACACACACACACACACACACACACACACACACACACACACACACACACACACACGGTAGGCGTTAGGAAGAGAAAGGGAGGCTGCTAGCTAATGTGTTCCCTAACGCGACACCTGTCCTGCCCTTCTTGTCTGATGCAGGTGATAACAATGCAGAGCTACCTAAGAGAGAGAGAGAGAGAGAGAGAGAGAGAGAGAGAAGAGAGAGAGAGAGAGAGAGAGGGAGAGGGAGAGGTAGTATGAGGTAGGGTAGAGATTGATATATTAGAGGTAAGAATTATCAAGGTAAGGTAAGGTATGGCAGTAGACAGGTGAATAGGTGAAGGTACAAGATAAATGATGATTGAAAGAGGAGGAGGAACAGATTTAGTGTTGTGTGTTAATTTCTTAATTTGTGTAAATGTTGCATAGTAAAAAATATCTTCACTCGAATCTAACATATAACATTTTTACATACTACTCATATTTTACGTGTAGTTAGTGTGTGTTTGCGTGTGTGTGTGTTTTTGTGTGCGTGTGCGTTTGCGTGCGATTTACAGAATGGTTTGTAAGTAATTTGCCTGCTACAAGCGATGGTCACTCTTGAGATTATTGCGTAAGACTGCCGATCAAGTGGAATTAGTTTAGGTTCTTACGGTGGTGTGGCGTATAATTATATGGTCTGAGTGCGTTGTGGTGAAGTGTCAAGACGTGTTGGAGGCATGGACGTGGGCGGGGCAGGGGTGGGGCGGGCGGCACGAGGCGTTAGTTAGTTAGAACATTCCTGATAGTAACTGGACCGTGACTGACTGACTGACTGACTGACTTGGCAATTGACTGTCTGTACAATTTAACTACTGTTTTAGGGAACGAATGGTTGGGTTAATAATGATAACTCCCAATTTCTTGCTCTCCCTCCCTTACTTCCCTCTCTTCAACCTTTTTCTCTTCCTCCTCTTTCTCTTTTTCACTCCTTCAATCAGCCGTTTTTTCTGCCATTTACCGACCTTTTTTCCTGCAACCTTTTCTTCCTTCCTCCTCCTCCTCCTCCTCCTCCTCCTTCTCCTCCTCCTCCTCCTCCTCCTCCTCCTCCTCCTCCTCCTCCTCCTCCTCCAGCACCATGGCCCAGCTTTTGACGCTAATGATGATGTTAGGTGCCAGTACTCCCCGTTGCGACGCTGAAAAATCTCTCACATCATTGGAATTTCTGTTCATTCAGGTATTTAGGGCCTGTAGATTCCTCCTCCTTCTCCTCCTCCTCTTCCTCTTCTTCC
>JAXIVD010007608.1:0-19609 GCA_036785275.1 Cancer borealis
GTACATATATATATATATATGTATATATATATATATATATATATATATATATATATATATATTTATATATATATATATATATATATATATATATATATATATATATATATATATTTATTTATTTATGTATACATATATATATATATATATATATATATATATATATATATATATATATTTATTTATTTATTTATTTATATATATATATATATATATATATATATATATATATATATATATATATATATAATATATATATATATATATATATATATATATATATATATATATATATATATATATATATAATTTTATTCTTCTTTTCCAATTCCATAGGCCCTATCATACTTATTAGATTTTCCAACACTGCTGAATGTTCTAACCTATTTCCCTTACACTTACTCAGTTTTTCTTCTGCCCATTTCTCCTCAATTTCAGTGGAGACATTTATAGTGTCCACACTTTTAATTTCATTTTCTACTTCATTCTCCTTTTCTCCTCTTTCGTGGAATGGTTTTATCATATTTACATGACATAATTGGTTCTTCTTTCTTCTCCCAGGTGTTTTCACAATTAATTTTCATGACTCACTTTCTTTTCAATTTCCCAAGGTCCACTGAATCTGGCCTTGAAAGGATCACCTTGTAATGGGAGAAGAACTAAGACCTTGTCTCCAGGTTGGAATGTTCTCTCCCTAGCCCTTTTATCATACCAACTTTTCATCTCAGTTTGGCTACCCCTCAGATTTTCTCGGGCAATTTCTCTAGCCCTCATCAACCTGTCCTTGACACGTACTTTACTACTGGGAGGATCTTCTCTCCCTAACCATCTCTCTTTCATCCTCCTCAAAGGTCCGTTCACTTCATGCCCATACACTAATTCAAAAGGACTAAACCCAGTCTACTCATGAATACTATCCCTTAGTGCGAACAGAACTAAAGGCAATGCCTCATCCCAATCAATACCCATATCTTCACAGTATATCCTAAGTGTATTCTTCATAGTTTGGTGAAATCTCTCAACACAACCTTGTGACTGTGGATGATAGGCACTTGACAACTTTTGCTCAATTTTTAAATCTCTCAAAATTTCCTTAAACATCCTTGAAGTAAAATTACTCCCCTGATCTGATTGTACTACTCTAGGAATACCTACCCATGAGAAAAATTTCACCAATTCCTTTACAATATTTCTAGAATGTATACTCCTAAGAGGAATGGTCTCAGGGAACCTAGATGATGTACACATGATGGTTAATAAGTATTGGTTTCCCTTCCTGGTTCTCGGTAAGGGACCCACACAATCAATTACAATTTTGGAAAAAGGTTCTTCAATCACATGAATGGGTCGAAGTGGGGCAGGCCGAATCAACTGATTTGGCTTACCCACTTTCTGACAAAGGACACAGGTTTTGCAAAACTCTGCCACATCACTTTTAACTTTGGGCCAATAAAAATGGCACAACATTTTTCTTAAGGTTTTCCTAATCTCTAAGTGACCTGCTACACTTCCTTCATGTGCCATCTCCAATATTTTCTGCCTGTACACTTGTGGCACTACAATTTGCTTCTTCACATTCCAATGTTCAAAGGCTGGTACTTCCAACGGCCTCCAGCTTCTCATCAAAACGCCTGTGTCAACATAATAACCCACAAAATTTCCGTCCAACTCATCCGACCTCTTAGTCTCATTCCACAAAGATTAAGCAATTTAACAAACAGGTCGGCTTCATCGAAAGAACTTTTTAGTATAAATCTAAAAAAAAATATCCTTACACTATATAATGCACTCGCACGCCCTAATCTAGAATATTGCATTTAATGTTGGTCACCATACTATAAAATAAATATTAATCAGCTGGAGAGAATACAAAGAAGTTACTAAAATGATCCGAAGATTGTGAAACAATTCTTACGAAGAATGACTAAAGGAGCTGAACTTATTCAGTTTATTCAAACGTAGGCTACGAGACATTTAAATGCCTCTTTGAAGCATTTAAATTTTTCCACGGTTTAATAATATTAACATAAACGACAATGTAACTACCGATCTCACAAGCAACACTCGCAACAATGGCTTCAAGATCATTGGTAAGCGTTTTAGATCGAATAAAGCGAAGCACATTTTCTTCAATAGAATCATAAATATTTTCAATTCTCTCCAGTACAAACAGTTAACAGTATCACAATTAATAATACTCGATAAGCGCTCACCAAAACGTAGATTACTCCTGTTTTCTCACTTTCCTATACAAATTCCATGATAGCTGTTCCATACTATATGATATCACTTCCTCTTCCGGCCAACTTCGGCTGGAGATTGGGGTGGGAGGAGTCTTTCCCTTTGCCGTCCTCTTGTCTCTCTCATGTAGATATTATAGTAGTAGTGTAGCTAAACAGACAGCCTCGTTAGGTCCAGTAGGACTATTGCTGTTTGTTCTTCCTTTGTACTCCTTTTTACTTTGTACCGCATGACGCCCTGCACCACCTACCGCCACTCCCTCTCTGAAACTACGGAGATGGATGACCTCAGCATCCTCTCCAGTGATGAAAACTCGTCTCCACCAAATAACAATTAAGTGACAACTGTGACATCATAGATGATTCGCCGGGAAAGCGATGTGTGTTAGTGGACGCCTTATCTGTTGTAGACACTATTAGTTGTAAAACAACATGCATACGTAAAAATAGAAAAAGTGCACAGTCTGTATAGTCAAACCTGATAAAATAAAGAAAGGGCTGGGAAGAACACGTGAGTGAAAACGCAGGTGTAGGTGTTGAGGAAGCAGGAGTGAGGACGAGTCAGGTCACAGACCTGACTCTTCACCTGTCGTCCCTCCGCTATCTCTCCCCCTTTTCTTCCTCACATCAACCAATCCCACGCAGCTCTTCACCACTCCCTTACCGGCAACCAACACCACGCGACCTCTCTCCACATCCTCCTTGCTCACCCCTACAACACCATTCTGACCCACAGCAGGTGATGCAAGGTGAAACAGCACGTGTGAGACTAGCAGGTCCCTTAAACTCCCAAGAAAGGTTTCTACAACCCAAACAAAGATGCAGACTAGTTCCTCTTCGCTTACAGAGAAGTAACAATTTTCCGGAAGGATGAGGGACAGACCTGTGCGAGACCCCAAAGATTAGGGAGGAAAGTGAAAGGTCAGGGCAAGTTAAACGCTTCCGCTGCCACAGACATGATCACTCTTGGGAGCAGTGTCCAAAGTTGTTAATCTGTGACTACTGTCAGGCTCGCTTCCATACTGCAGCAAATTGTAAGGAGCGGCTGGCAGTCGGGAGGCAACACGAGCTATTGAACACTATTAGAATAGCAACTCAGGAAAATTTAATTGTTCAGAGCCGTAGCCGGACGACTCCTCCTTCACAGCAACTTCTCTCCCATGGCGGTACACGTCCGGCCTATGACGCTACACCTCTCATTATCAAACCTCACAGGATTAGCTTCCCTCCAATGTACGCACCTCATCCATACACTGATGCCTTCCAGCGACCACAGCTGGCGACGCGGGGTTATAAAAAGGTCGCTGCATGATGTGAAATAGTTGCATAGTGTAGTGCAGTGATCATGGTAAAAACTGAAATTGGCCGTCATGGCCCTCACCTAGCGTAGGACAGATCTCACCATTATCATAATCACCAATACTATAATTATTCCCCTGTTGAATTTGATAGAACTATGTATGTATCTTATCGTTAATTTTGTTTTTTGTATTTCAGGATATATTTAGTAATTTAGAAAGGAAGGTTAGGGTTTTAAGATAGGGTGGTACTAACAATACCACCTTTAACCTGTAAAATTGCTTGCGAAAATATGCATCATTTGTTGTATTAATGTTAAGGCTGTAAACATTATGGCTCGTGCGACGACCTCTGACTCGACTCACTACCACCATGACCTACATATATGGAGCGATTAGGGAGTTATCCCGCGTTTGACCTGAGTCTTGGGCAGTGGGCATTTCATACGAGTGAGTCCTGCGCAAAGCCCGCCAGTTGGTTGCTATTAAAAAACAGGAGGAGGCTCTAACTCTCTAATGCACTAACAAAACACACATGAGTACAGAAAATTGTGTAATAACACCAGATATGATTATGAAGAAATTCCAGACATTGAGAAGTCAATATCGCCCAGAGGTTAAGGAGATTAAGACATCGAAGAAGTCAGAAGCAGGTACAGATAATCTGTATCTACCCAGACTGTGGTGCTACGACGTCTTGGCTTTCCTTGGTGATGAGAGACACCTCGAGATTCCAATTCAAATCTAGATTAACTACTAATAGCGGCCGCAGCGCGTGAGGCTCTATTGTCTTGGATGTTCACAAATCCCCCTCACTAAGCCTAGTCAGAGATCGGCGCACAAGCCATAGTATGGTACGAAGCTTAAGGTCTGTAAAAGAAGAGAGAGAGCGAGAGAGAGAGAGAGAGAGAGAGAGAGAGAGAGAGAGAGAGAGAGAGAGAGAGAGAGAGAGAGAGAGAGAGAGAGAGAGAGAGAGAGAGAGAGAGAGAGAGAGAGAGAGAGAGAGAGAGAGAGAGAGAGAGAGAGAGAGAGAGAGAGAGAGTGAGAGTGAGAGCGAGAGCGAGAGCGAGCGAGAGCGAGAGCGGAGAGAGAGAGAGAGAGAGAGAGAGAGAGAGAGAGAGAGAGAGAGAGAGAGAGAGAGAGAGAGAGAGAGAGAGAGAGAGAGAGAGAGAGAGAGAGAGAGAGAGAGAAGAGAGAGAGAGAGAGAGAGAGAGAGAGAGAGAGAGAGAGAGAGAGAGAGAGAGAGAGAGAGAGAGAGGGGAGAGAGAGAGAGAGAGAGAGAGAGAGAGAGAGAGAGAGAGAGAGAGAGAGAGAGAGAGAGAGAGAGAGAGAGAGAGAGAGAGGAGAGAGAGAGAGATGAGGGTTCTTCTCTCCTCTCTCTCTCTCTCTCTCTCTCTCCCCTTTTTATCTATCTATCTATCTATCTATCTATCTATACTATCTATCTATCTATCTATCTATATATATATATATATATATATATATATATATATATAATATATATATATATATATATATATATATATATATACATGTATTTATACATATAACGAGATAATAGTAACATGCAAAAATGTACGACGCCTCCCTATAATAGAAGCATTGTATATAAAAGAGCTTCTACCAAAACTAGACGTCCAATCGGATGATCTTCGAGCGGCGAGCATCAGCCAATCAACGCGCGTCGCTGAGTAACAGCCTGAGCCACAGCCACCCACTTAATATCGGTACACAGCCCAGCTCAATCAGTTACAGACCCATCTCCTTCCTGAAGGTGCCGGGGAAGCTGTTGGAGAAGATTGTAACTCTGAGGCTACGCGAATTCCTGGAGGTCGGCAACCATCTACACCCGACCCAGTATGGCTTCAGAGAGGTAGAGGAACAACACACGCCATTGCTATGGCTACCGAGGCCTGGCCATCCACAAACGTGGGCTCTTGCTGCAACCTTGTCCTCCGGGATCTCAGTAAAGCATTCGACAAAAGTGTGGCATCTTGGACTAAAATTCAAAATGCTACATTTGGGCCTCCCAGACCCCATCGAACGTTTGCTTTGCGACTTCCTGGAGGAAAGAACAGCTAGAGTCAGAGTCGGTAACCACGTCGGGCCTGCTTTTTCCCCTCACCTCCGGTGTGCCATAGGAGAGTGTCCTCTCACCCACTCTCTACATCATCTACACCAGTGACTGCCCTCTGTCTGGCGCGGACATCAACGTACTGTACACAGACGATGTGTCCCAGGTGGTCTTCCATCCAGGCCGCTCCAGCATGATGCTAAACGCCAGAACGGGCAGAGAGATCGCCAGTATCAACAGTTACGAAGAAGACTGGAAGATCAAAACGAGCCTGGCCAAGTTCACTGTCATCCCCTTGGCCACAACAGCCCTAGCTTCGCTCCTGGTTGATGGAGATGTGGTCGACTTCCAACCGCGAGGCATTCTACTAGGTCTAGCCATCTCGTCGCGCGGATATTCCACTCATGTGACAAAGAGGGTATCGAAGGCTAGAACAGCACTCTCAATGCTGTTTCGCTTCAGGGACTTGGACACCAAGCTCAAACTCCACCTCGTCAAGGCCTTGGTTTTACCCATCCTTACCTACCCACCTATCCCTACACATACCCTCTCCAAAACAGCCATCAGTCGTCTTCAGAAGGTGCAGAACTCTGCTCTCCGGTTCGCTTTTGGCACCAAATGGGACGACTTCACCACCACAGCATCGCTCTACGAGGCGTGCAAACACACTCAAGATCACTTTCAAGGATACAGAGATGGCGAAGAAGACCACTGAGAATGGCCTTCTAATGTTCTATATATCGGTCTCCCTGTCGCAGGTGCACCAAGAGGAATACATAGAGCTCCCCACGTGCACCCGGTGCTACGCAGTCGAGGACCACACAGCCAAAGATTGCCCCAGGCCCGCCACCTACCAAATGTGCTCTAATTGTGCCGCAGAAGGACACCCTCACTCGGAATGCAAGGAAAAAGTGAGAAAGTGTGTCAACTGTGGCCAAGACCACCATGCAACGGCCATGAGGTGCCCTACAAGCAAAATGGTACTGAAAGAAAGACAGGAGGAGCGGAAAAGGCAGAAAGAAAGGGGAGTCGGCACTTCGTATGCTCAGGCCACCAACTCGACCAGCGGTGGGGACGCACTTCGCACCCAGATGACCGGCCTGATGTGTGTGCTGAACGCACATATAGTCAACTTTGGTCAGCCGGGCTCGTTCCAACGAATCCTATCTGAAAGCCTCTCCAAAAACGGGCTTCCAGATGTTCAACTGCCGCCAAATCCACCCACAGCAGCCATTGTAAACGCCCTCAGAGCCTGCTTAAATGCGGGCACACTTATTTCACCACCACCACAACCTGAACAAGCACAGGAGACCGCCACTGTCAACAAAGACCACCTAGAATCCGAAGAATCCGAGGAAGAATCTTCTGAAAGTTCTGATTCTGGGGAAGCCTCTCAGGAGACCCAGAACCAGGAAAAAAAGATGCTGGAGGTCCTATTGGTGAAACAAGACACAGACAAATGACCACGGCAACGAACTTTCTCCAACATAGAGAGGGGCGTTAAAGATGGCCGCTATAAGCTCCGCCACAACTTCACGGACGACGACACCGACTGGGTCCTGAACATGCTTCGGACAACGAAAGGCCCTATTGACGACCTCCTCAAGTCTGTGGACGGTAAGGCCTTCAACAAAATGAAGAATGGCGCGCTCACAGAGGCCGAGCCCGAATAACTAAGGAGAAGGCGGAAGAGATCTAAGAGCGAGAAGGTCTAGATGCCTCGACTCAGGGTGATTCAACACAATGTTTTATCTTGGCAAAACCGTAAGTTCGACTTGTGCAACACCTACAGACAATTTGACCCTCTCATTATACTAATTAACAGTCACGGACTTACTGACAAGTCACGGCTTAAAATTCCTGGATTCAGAGTTTACCAAGTAAACTCGAGTGGCGAGGGAAGCGACGGAGTGGCCATTGCCGTCCGGTGCAGACTAAGCCACAGAATCCAGGATGACTTCATAATTGACACTCTTGCTATTATTATAGAGACACCTGACGGGCCCTTAACAATAGCAGGCGACAGTATATTCCACACCCAGATTTTTTGAGACTTCTCCGACGACAGACACCTGTTGTCATCGCCGGGGATCTAAACGCAAGACACCCGACTCTAGGTTACGCTACTACTAACCAGGTAGGACAGGATCTTATTGACTATTTGAGACGACAGATAGCACGACACCTTGGACCTCACTTTCCGACTTACTATAGCCCCCTTACTGCCACAGCACCTGACAATGTCCTTACTAACAAATCATTCCACCTCGCTCATTCTATCTCCCCAGGACCACTGACTAGCAGCGATCACATCCCTCTTATACTTGACATATCCTTTTCACCAATACTAACCCCAACCCACCCCTCTTACGCTTTCCGGAAGGCAAACTGGGATGCCTTCGAGAGTGATGAATAGCTGCTAATGACTGACCACCCAGATCCCTCCCATTCCAGTTTGGACGGGATCGACGTCACTGTTGATGCCTGGATGACTACCGTAAAGGAAACGGCAAACAAACACATTCCCATGACGTATTACAGGCTAGAACCCCACCTACGACCTACTAGAATGACACAATTAATGCGCATACAATTCCAGGCACTCAGAAAAAGAGCGACCAAAGTAAAATGGACGTACGAGGACTACAGACGATACATAAGACTACGATTAACTTTACAGGATCTGAGGACGACTGAGGCTTGGAACTTCTGGAGCCGCGTTCTGGCGGATCTATCCGCCAGTCACAAGGATCCAAAGAGGTTCTGGGGTAAGGTCAAGCGTCTCTTGGGATACTTCACAGGTCCAAATAACTACCTGATTGATAATAACGGACAACGACTCTACACCAATACGGACAAGGAAGGACTATTTACTACTAAATAGACACATGTTTTTCAAGACGATGATGACGACAATGACTGCCAATAACGACATTGCATTTGAGTTTTTCAGAGCGAACGGGCATCGGATCTCTCCCCAAGTTGGGGCGGATCCTTCACGGCTGTCGGGTACCTCACTGCTCGACAGTTTCATTTCCTCGGAGAAGCTGAAGTTTGCCATCAGAACAAGTAAGTCTACTTGCCCTGGTGGCAGTAAGATCAACAAAACTATGCTATCTCATCTTCCAGACTGTGCCCTTGACCGGCTGCGGGGAATCTTCAACGCGATCCTCTCGGCAGGATATTTTCCAGACCGCTTCAAGGAAGCGGAGATGAAGATGATAATGAATTCTGGTAAGGACCCTACCTGTCCAGACAGCTATCGTCCCATTTCCTTTCTGGAGGTGCCGGGGGAGCTCTTTGAGAGGGTCATCGCGAGGAGATTACGCGGCCACCTGGATGGGGGGAATCTGTACAGCCTTGAACAGTACGGATTCCGTCGGGGACGAGGCACCACCCACGCCATCGCTATAGCCACGGAGACCTTGGCAGTGCACCAGGCCCCATACTTATAAAGAATTAAGATTTGATCCTAAGACCTCGTCTTAAATAAGCTAGGACAAGGTCCCAGCTACGACGCGGAGCTTAGGATCGAGTCTGAGACAGTGGCGTAGGATGTCAAAAAAACGCTACACATAGCAAACATTTGGTTTGGTTAACATGAAATTTAACCAATAAAAGTTTTAAAAAGAGTGAACATAACGAAAAAAAATAACAATGAATATTTTTATGATGACTGGTTAAGATAAGAATGAGTAAATACATATATGAGGATATGTTTTTATCGTGATGCAAGGCTCCGTTCAAACGGCCCAAATAAACAAAGAACTTGGATGCACGCACTCAATTCAAATGAAATTATGGACTCTACTGCTACCTTCAGTTTTAAAAGTTTTACAAAACACCCTAGGAAAAATAAATAGAACAAAACCCTCCAGGACAGAACCACGTATGATTATTTTTCTTCCGATAGGCTAGGTTAGGTTAGGTGGTAAAGATTCGTTTCCTTAACCACTATAATTCACTGCAATTTAAACCTCAGAAACTTGTGCAAATCATCACAGCTATGCTGCTGAAATACAGAAAAAATACGATTTTTTTTTCTTTCTGAAAATTAAAGTTTAGTTTGGTTTGAACAAGGTTCTGTTATTGTCAATATAAGTTAAGGTATGGTTAATTAATGTTATGTTATATTATGTTGATTTTGAATTTATTAAATGTTTTCTATGACTAAAACTAGAGGGTTGTGAGAGGTGCAGACACCATTTTTTTCGTAGCCACACGCCATTCTGGTGAATATATAAAAATTCACCGAAAAGAATAGTTTTGTTAGCATAACCTTCCCAGAACTACAGTTAAATAAGCCTAACTAAAACTAACCCAACCAAACCTAAATAAACTTAACAAAATTTCACCAGACCTAACGTAACCTCAAAAGAATTTCGATTTTTTTTCTGTAATACTGCAGCATAACTGTTTGAAGTGATTTGAACAAGTTTCTGAGGTTTAATTTGCAGTGCATTATAAAGGTAAGAAGATATTGAGTGGTTAAGAAAACGAATCTTTACCGGTTAGGTTAAGTGAAGTAAGATTTTTTGTGATTGGGATTATCATATAATAAATGTAATAATTCACATCTCAGAAGTATTCATACATTACAAATAATAAGAAAATATTATGATATATATTTTTTGTCATGGGATGGTTTTGTCAAGAATTTTGTATCCTAGGGGGATTTTGTCCTACACTCCTCCATGTTACTTCTTGCCCTCTTATGTATTGTGTAAAGCATAATGTGATTAATTTTAGTATGATCCTGATCAACTCTTCTGCTGAGGCCCTTACATGCATGTAACACACAGTTGCACAAAAGGCTCGGTGCAATTTCGTACTGTATATATTGGTTATGAAGGTAACCTAACCACAGTTTAACCTTTCTAGCTCCGTTCTGATTTAAAGTTGATCAAATTCTTGGCTAACATACTTTACTTTTTCTCATTTAAACTTACAAGACTGTTGAATCACTGGACAAAGTTAGATTGCTTTAAAGTGCAAAATACAAAGTGCACATACTGGTTCTTTCATTATATTTATCATACTGATTGATAGTCTATAATAAAAACATAATATTTTATTCCTGCCTTTAATGAGTGCCTTATTACAAAAGAAAAAAAATATGCTTCTTAAGGGATTCCATTGGGAGCAGTCTCCCGTTTAGGTTGGGTAAAATTTCACTTTCACACCCGCCCAATTCCCACATGTCCTCATGTTTATTGGGGCAAGATGGGGGATGGGGATATCTTATTAGCAGCTATTCATTTGTGACGGTAATGAGTGTCAGAATCGTTTGTGTATATCAATGTTAGGTTTCCCGGTATTACTATACTTTATGCCATTAAACAGTAGATGGTTATGGCTACCCTCAGCTTGTTACTCTTACTATTTACAATATTTTCACTGATTACATTACCTGTCGGAAATTAATAATAACACTGCAATACGTCCGTGAATGTGGTACATTTTTGGACTGTTTCTCTAAGTCAACATAAACAAACAAACACTATCAATTGTTTTTAGCACGGGCTTTGGTTTCAAGCATGGGATTGGGTGTTGTTGCTACAGAGGATTATTATATTGTCTATATTTCCTCTGTCCAATGACGTGCCACCACCAATTGCCAGCACCAGCTAAGCCAATCACAGCTTGCTATATGCAATAGTAGGCGTAGCACAGCTAGAAACATAGGTCGGGAGACACTTTTCTCCTCAGTTGTATCATGGCTACCGTTGAAGTTACTTGTCAAGGTTGTGAATTGGATTATTGGCAAATAATCGCAAAATTCCATTCCAAAAACGATTTGGTGTACGACTTTCTGAGGGAACACGGCGTCCTACCAACAGGTGTTCAGTGCTATCCCCGTGGAAGACACTGAACTTTATGACACTCGAGTAGAGGATGACCCACAGCCAGGAACTTCAGGCTCTCGTTAAGGTATTGTGAGTTCTGAAATTTTACTTGGTAAATTTGCAATTCAACCAAAAATTAGGTTAGGTTAGGTTACAACAGTGTCTGTGGAGGGGTCTAGGGGGACTGTACCCCCCTTTTAGGATAGGTTAGGATAAATTAGGTTTGGTTAGGTTAGGTTAGGTTAAAACAGTGTCACAGGGGGGTCCAGGGGGGGGCGCATCGGCCCCCGGTTAGGATTAGTTAGGGTAATTTAGGTTAAATCTGGGGAAATTTCCCAAAATCTTGGGAAATTCCCCTAGATTTTTCAAAGGCCATATATCACTGACATATGCCTCCCCCCCAAAACCCCCGATTCCCCAGGCTCCCTCAAGCTTGCTGGGGTGGGGGGTGGGGGGGGGTAGAGATATGGAATATTGGCATAAAGTATAAATTTACCGGTTTCCCTTACCCCAAAGAAACTTTGGGTATATCTTCTTAACTATTTATTTGCTACGGTTATATATTTTTTGTGGCTACACTAGCATTTCTCCAAAAAATTTTTTTTATCATTTAATCTCCTCCACGTACATATCAGTTGTTTTCTTGGGAGTATATATCAAAATTCAAAGAACAAAAGTTTAGAGGCTGCCGTTATATCTCCCTTGTTTCTGGTATTCATCACTACTATTATACAATTTTGTTCCTACAGCAGCATTTCTACAGCGTTCTCTGCCACTTAATATCTTCTTCGTATATATACACCGTCTTATTGGCGGTATATATCAATATTAAACTATGAGTTGAGGCTGGCTCTGGTCCAGCTTCGGCCATGTTGAATGTTATGATGCACAGCTGATCGTCTTAAGACTAGCGTCTAGCTGCTATTCGCACCCGCAGCCTCACTTAGCTTAGGACGCGACTTAGGGCTCGGTCTTAAAAGTTAGGATCCATCTCCACCATTTTGTATGCTTAGGATCGTCTGAGACGAAGTCTTAGCTTTATAAGTATGGGCCCAGGCATCTGGCTACAGGTGCAATGTGGTTCTGCGGGACGTAAGTAAGGCGTTCGACAAGGTGTGGCATCAAGTACAAGCTGCTGCACCTGGGGCTATTGGACCCTGCCGAGCGACTACTATGTGACTTCATGGACGACAGGATGGCCAGGGTCCGGATTGGCCGCCACGTCGGACGCCCGTTCCCCCTGGAGACCGGGGTTCCGTAAAGAAGTGTGCTCTCCTCAACGCTGTACACCATCTTCACATCGGACTGTCCGGGCTCGGGCGCGGGCGTCAACGTTCAATACGCTGACGATGTGTCCCAGATTGTCTCCCATCCAGATGCTAAACGCCCGCATTGGAAGAGAAATAGCAAGAGTCAGCTTCTTCGAGGCAAAGTGGAGGATACGGACCAACATGGCGAAGTTCACCGTAATAGCACCGGCTACAAAGAACCCTGCTCAACTGATTGCTGACGACGACCTGTAGATTTTCGACCCAGCCGATCACTCCTTGGGCTCAGGATCTCGGGCGCCGGGTACTCCTCGCACGTCACCGGGAAGGTGAACAAGGCGCGGACAGCACTTCCCACCCTCAACAGATTCCGGGAGCTGGAGCCAAAGACCAAACTCTACCTGGTCAAGGCCTTGGTGCTCCCAGTTCTCACTTACTCGCCTATCCCTCTACACGTCCTCAGCAAGAGGGCTCACAGCCGCCTGCAGAGGATGCAGAATGCTTCCTTCCGGTTCGCTACAGGTGTTCGGTGGGACGACTACGTCCGTTCGGAGATCCTCCACGGAGAAGCTTCAGTCCTACCGATCAACGTGCATTTCCACCAGCTGGCGGCACAGGTATGGCAGCGAATGGCGGACAAGAACTGGGAACAGTACCAGGCCCTTCAAGAGATCCATGAGGCAGCAGCCCCGGACAAGGACCACCAGTGGTTCCCGAGGAGTATCCGGGCCCTCGAACGAGACCCAGACCCAGCACTACGATTCAAGTAACCAATTCAATGTTTTCACTTATGATGTTTTTCATGTATTTTCGATGAAAGGTATGTAGTATTTATTGTATAAAGTATGACTTTCTTGTAGAAAAATGAGGAAACTTTATGTAACTGCTAGGCTTTTCTTTTAATTATTTTTTGTGTATGATTTAACATATATATGATGTTCATTTATGTATGTATATGTATGTATATGTGTGTGTGTATGTGTGTGTATATATGTATATGTATATATGTGTATATATATGTATGTATATGTATATGTATATGCATATGTATATGTATATGTATATGTATATGTATATGTATATGTGTATATGTGTATACATGTATGTATACGTGGTATTTATAACTTTTGCAATGATTAATAATGTATAATGTTTCAAAAATTATTTGAGTTATATTAATCTCTAATCACTCTTCATTAAATGATAGGTTACTTTTTGAATTTTCTCATGGAAATTTGTATAATACTAGAATTTAATTTTATTTCATTAATTTATTTTGTATAATGTAAGAAGCTTTTTTTTTTTTAATTTAATTGATTAGAATGTAAATACGCATAGGTACTTATTTTTGTACTATACCTTGGACAGTATAGATCTTAATCTTAAACAATAGCAGGCTGGATTGCTCAGCAACTTTTTACTTCTGCTTTTTTCTGTATTTCGGTTTTCTTATTATTTTTCTTGTCCTCCACCCTCTTTGTAACCTCCCTCCCTTTTTACTGAATAAACTTGAAACTTGAAACTTGCTCAATCATTCTCGTCTGAGACACCACAACACTACCATCTTTTCACCAGCTACTGATGAAGGACATAAGAGCCGAAATCGCGATCTAGCGCAAAAATGACCAGCAACGGCGGAGTCATAAATCTTATTACTAAAGAGACTAAGACCCTCTTAAGGTGTAGAGAAAATACCTCTAAGAAAATAATAAATGCTGAATTATCCATCACTTTTAACGAAACATGTCTAAGAGAGAGACTTCTGTCCATTTATAACCTTAATATATATATATATATATATATATATATATATATATATATATATATATATATATATATATATATATATATATATATGTATATAAATAAATAAATATATATATATATATATATATATATATATATATATATATATATATATATATATATGTATATATTTATTTATATATATATATATATATATATATATATATATATATATATATATATATATATATATATATATATATATTCATTTATTTACTCATATTATGATGTACTACAATCATTCATACATAGTTAACGTACCTTTTCTAATGAAGTCACGTCTTCCTTCTCTTACTGCCCGAGCAGTGTAAGCAGAGAGTGGAGGATTAACAGATTTCCTGCTTTTCATTTGCGAAATTCCAGTGTGATCGGCTACCTGCTGCAGCTGATCCTCCGTCAGTGCCGTACCAAGGAAAGCATCGAGGCGCTTTAATTCCCTCATCAGGTTTTCTTTCATGTCCTCATAGAAGAGGAAAAGGAGGTTATTGTGCTGTCGTCTTGCCCAAGCCTCTTTGAGATGGTCCCAGAAAGGTGCCTGAAGGCCTGTTGTATAATTCTTTTTAGAAAATGCATCATAATTTGTTTTATTGAAACAATTTAGCTGTAAGAAATAAGAACAAGGAATAGGAGCTAATTAAAAATAAGTGACTTTAGAAAAAGATAACAATAGAGGGGTATCAAGAATAAAGATTAAGGTTGAATCATCCTCTATCACTTAGATAATGTGTTAATGAAAGTAAACACACGGCCACACGCACACGTTTTCAGGGAATATTAAGCACGCAACAAACGTTGTAGAAACTTGTTTGAAGCTCGTCTAGTATTTGTCTTTTTTTTATGGTTGTATGTTCAAGTGTATATTGTAGTATTGCCAATTTTTTTATTTAAAACCAAAATGCAGAAAACATCATTCCATTTTTTTTTTTTTTATAATTTATGATCTATGCAAGCATTATAAGGTTTTCAAAGATGTACAGTCGCGCTGGGAGATGTCGTCTTATTCTGAAAATTTCGTTCTGGTGACATCTGGTAATTGCACCACCAAGTGCATTCACTGCTGTCTTTATTTATTTTTGTCACAAATATTTTTAACATTGAAATCTATAATAACACATTTTACATAGATCATTAGAGCGCAAATATTTTTTAATAAGTAGTATTAAGACAATGCATCTGGTATATAAAAAAATATAGTAATATTTACTTCATTACCAATATTGTCATTTCAAAGACAATACAGTAATCATAGGTTAGTTACCAGTATGTGTAAATAATATATTAGTCATAGCCTATTATTGATATTGAAAACATTTAGTAATCAATTACCGGTATTTGAAGATATGTTGTTACATTCTATTTCCGATTTTTGGACCATATATTACCAGTATTTATTTTATTATATTGCCGTTATTTAATTAATTTATTAATGATAGCTTATTTTAATTTTTGGAAGATATTTTGGTTATATTGTACTACCGATTATTAGAGACCATATACTAACTATGGTCTATTGCCATTCTTTTAATATATATTGATGCTATTCTATTAGCGCTATCAAAAGACGATATATTAATTATAGCCTTTGAGTCTGTCCTTAACAAGAAGATAATGAGGCATCTATCAGCTTACAACCTTCTCTCTGATTGCCAATATGGTTTCCGTAAAGGCTGGTCTACTGGTGATTTTGCTTTCCTTACTGAATGTTGGTCATCCTCTTTTAGGAACTTCGGTGAAACCTTTGCTGTCGGTCTTGACATATCGAAAGTCTTCGATAGAGTCTGGCATAAATCTTTAATTTCTAAACTACCCTCCTACGGATTCTATCCTTTTCTCTGTACCTTCAACTCCAGTTTCTTTTTTGACCATTCTATTGCTGCTGTAGTGGACGGTCACTGTTCTTTTCCTAAAACTATCAACAGTGGTGTTCCTCAGGGTTCTGTCCTATTACCCACTCTCTTTCTATTATTCATTAATTATCTAAATCTGACTCAATGCCCTATCCACTCCTATGCTGATGACACCACCTTGCATTTTTCAACATAGTACAACAGACGTCCAAACCAACAAAAATCAAATGATTCAATGCAAGATGCTATAGGAAGCCTAACTTCTGATTTTTCACTAGTTTCTAATTGGGGCAGAGCAAACCTGGATCTGTTCAATGCCTCAAAAACAAAATTTCTACAACTATCTACTAGACATAACCTTCCAGATAACTATCCCTTCTTTTTCAATGACACTCAACTTCCCCTCGCCTCTACATTAAACACACTCGGTCAATCCTTTACTAAAAATCTAAACTGGCAAATTCATATATCTACACTTGCTAAATCAGCTTCCAAGAAGTTAGGTGTCCTATGGCGTCTGCGTCCATTTTTCTCTCCCTCTCAGCTGCTTGCTCTGTATAGGGGCCTTATCCGCCCGTGTATGGAGTATAGCTCTCACGTCTGGGGGTGTTCAACTCACACAGCTCTATTAAACAGGGTGAAGTCTAAAGCTTTTCTTCTCATCAACTTTCCTCCTCTAACTGACTGTCTTGATTTCTTAAGTTACCAACACAATGCTGCATCTTTATCTATGTTCTACCGCTATTTTCATGCTGACTGCTCTTCTGAACTTACTAACTGCATGCCTCCACCCCTCCCGCGATCTCGCTGCACAAGACTTTCTACTTCTTCTCATCCATATTCTGTCCAGTATTTTCACTCTTTCATCCCTTACACTAGTAAACTCTGAAAATCCCTTCCTTTGTCTGTTTTTCCACCTGCATATGACTTAAACTGTTTCAAACGAGAAGTGTTAAGACCTTTCTAATGTTAATTGGATCTCCACCCTTTGCTTCTTTTCTCCTACTGTTTTCTATACGAGGTTTGGCGACAAGCGGAATTTTTTTTAACGTATTTTTTTCCTCTTAGCCAGTGCCCTTTCAATATAAAAAAAAAAAAAAGAGAAAAAGTTTATATATATATATATATATATATATATATATATATATATATATATATATATATATATATATATATATATATATATATATATATCAATTAACCGTTGGCGCCAGTAGGCATATGGAGGCACAGATTGACTTGCCTCGCCTGTTATTTAGTGTAGGTTTCTCAGATTTTTTTTTATAGCGACGTCTCAAATGTTTACGTTCCCTCCTGAATATACTGAGAACGTGCGAGGCTAACTGTTACTACAGCCTCACATTGTAAGTTCCGTCTGAGGACAATATGGCAGCAATTTGGGTACTCTTTGGTCACTCGACGGTAATATCAAAGAATGAAAAGTGGTCAGCGAATAACGGCGAATAATGGGGATTCGAACCCGGGACTCTAGGCTCGCATACCCGAGTGCTAGACCACTATACCATCGCCTTCCCATGTACTATAAATTACATACAATATATTCTAATAGCGCTATTTCATGGTGATACATTAATTGTATCCCATTATCATTCTTTTAATATACAATAATTATAATCTATTACCGTTATTTAAGGATGATATAATAATTATAGCCTATTATTATTGGTTAACATTATATTGAATATATTTTATTTCCGTTATTCAAGGATGACGTATTAATTACAGTCTATAATTATTATTTGAAGATTATAAACAATTTTCTATTACCGTTATCCAAGGACAACATATTAATCATATGATATATGATATATATATATATATATATATATATATATATATATATATATATATATATATATATATATATATATATATATATGATATGATATGATATGATATGATATATATATATATATATATATATATATATATATATATATATATATATATATATATATATATATATATATATGATGTATTGATTATAACGTATTACTGTCAGTTAGAAAAATCTGAAAAAACCTACACCAAATAACGGGCGAGGCAAGTCAATCCTACTGGCGCCAACGGTTAATAATATAGAAAAAGTTGAAGACATGTTAATTATAACATTTTACCAGTATCTGAAGACATATTTATTATTGACTATTACCGACCGTTATGTGAAGACTATGAATAATGATTATAGCTTATTACCGGCATGTATATAAGATGAATAGACTATTACCATTATCTTCAAGAATATCCTGCCCGACGACGTCATCGTCAAACGAGAGTATAAATGCAGATTTCACATTACCATAGTTCTTGATGAAAAATATTCAAACAATTTATACAGATTTTTTTTGCTATATTTTGCTAGATATTTAATATCATCATGCATACATAGTTTTATGCATGGATAAATTTTATTGAATTTCATGTGAACGAAAGCCTGCATGTCAAAAAATTTTGAAAAGTCTTAATACATTTTTTTGATTAGATGGTTGTTTTACAATAACTGAATTAAATCATCTCTTGTCATTTATTTTGAATTAATTTACAGTAATAATTCTCGTAAATAGTGACCCTCCTGACAAGTTATAAGGATTTTTCATTCCATTTGTTTGGGTTTCCATATTCAAATTTTTGAACGAAAATATATGTAAATGACATCTCCTATTAGCAAAACTGTACATTGTTAAACACCGAATCAAAGTCCGTTCATATTTAAATTTTGTTGTGTGTGTTTGAAAAGCAAATAACAATATGGGTGAGTAGGAAGGTGAGCATCGGAGCATTAACGGATCTCAAGCAACGGCCGTTGGAATTCCTCAGGTTGGGTTTTTTTTATGGCTTTCTATTAGAACATGCTTAGGCAAAGATTATTGTGGGACAAAGAATCCTTTGTGCCATGAAACAAAGTTGGCGTTGGCATTGTAAAGGCATTGGAAGGCATTGGAACGGAGTACTTCTCTCATTTTGCTAAGTGTTTTATTCCGTGAGACCAAAATTGGTTAGTCGTTATCCAGAATCGGCGTTCTATTACAGTCTAGATACTGTCAAAATAAAATTGCAAGTGTGATCGGGCTATAAATTAAAAAATAAAATGTGTGCGGGAGCGAAGGAAGAGATATTTATGAAACTAGATGCAACAAACTAAATCAACATGAACATTTTTTCATGTGTCGATGTACACCATCTAAAATAAAACCACAAACCAAAATATT
>JAXIVD010007609.1:0-19609 GCA_036785275.1 Cancer borealis
GTTTAATTTTTCTGCGTAATTATCAGTCATAAAACAAATATTCATAATTACAGTTGAAGAGTTTAATTAGGTCTATCAGATGCTGCAATGATATTTCCAATATCTCTAATAGCTATCGAGAAAACGAGGAAATTGTTTGGGAAAAAATATACGCTTTAATTTTATTGCGTAATTATCGGTCATAGAACAAATATTCATAATTACAGTTGTAGAGTTTAATTAGGTCTACCAGATGCTGCAATGATATTTCCAATATCTCTAATAGCTATCGAGAAAACGAGGAAATTGTTTTGGAAAAAATATACGGTTTAATTTTATTGCGTAATTATCGGTCATGGAACAAATATTCATAATTACAGTTGTAGAGTTTAATTAGGTCCATCAGATGCTGCAATGATATTTCCAATATCTCTAATAGCTTTCGAGAAAAGGAGGAAATTATTTTTGAAAAAATATACGGTTTAATTTTATTGCGTAATTATCGGTCATAGAACAAATATTCATAATTACAGATGTAGAGTTTAATTAGGTCTATAATTACAGATGTATAGTTTAATCAGGTCTATCAGATGCTGCAATGATATTTCCAATATCTCTAATAGCTATCGAGAAAACGAGGAAATTGTTTGGGAAAAAATATACGGTTTAATTTTACTGCGTAATTATCAGTCATAGAACAAATATTCATAATTACAGTTGTAGAGTTTAATTAGGTCTATCAGATGCTGCAATGATATTTCCAATATCTCTAATAGCTATGGAAAAAACGAGGAAATTGTTTAGGAAAAAATATACGCTTTAATTTTATTGCGTAATTATCGGTCATAGAACAAATATTCATAATTACAGTTGTAGAGTTTAATTAGATCTATCAGATGCTGCAATGATATTTCCAATATCTCTAATAGCTTTCGAGAAAAGGAGGAAATTATTTTGGAAAAAATATACGGTTTAATTTTATTGCGTAATTATCGGTCATAGAACAACTATTCATAATTACCGTTGTAGAGTTTAATTAGGCCCATCAAATGCTGCAATGATATTTCCAATATCTCTAATAGCTTTCGAGAAAAAGATTAAATTGTTTTGGAAAAAATATACGGTTTAATTTTTCTGCGTAATTATCAGTCATAAAACAAATATTCATAATTACAGTTGAAGAGTTTAATTAGGTCTATCAGATGCTGCAATGATATTTCCAATATCTCTAATAGCTATCGAGAAAACGAGGAAATTGTTTGGGAAAAAATATACGCTTTAATTTTATTGCGTAATTATCGGTCATAGAACAAATATTCATAATTACAGTTGTAGAGTTTAATTAGGTCTACCAGATGCTGCAATGATATTTCCAATATCTCTAATAGCTATCGAGAAAACGAGGAAATTGTTTTGGAAAAAATATACGGTTTAATTTTATTGCGTAATTATCGGTCATGGAACAAATATTCATAATTACAGTTGTAGAGTTTAATTAGGTCCATCAGATGCTGCAATGATATTTCCAATATCTCTAATAGCTTTCGAGAAAAGGAGGAAATTATTTTTGAAAAAATATACGGTTTAATTTTATTGCGTAATTATCGGTCATAGAACAAATATTCATAATTACAGATGTAGAGTTTAATTAGGTCTATAATTACAGATGTATAGTTTAATCAGGTCTATCAGATGCTGCAATGATATTTCCAATATCTCTAATAGCTATCGAGAAAACGAGGAAATTGTTTGGGAAAAAATATACGGTTTAATTTTACTGCGTAATTATCAGTCATAGAACAAATATTCATAATTACAGTTGTAGAGTTTAATTAGGTCTATCAGATGCTGCAATGATATTTCCAATATCTCTAATAGCTATGGAAAAAACTAGGAAATTGTTTAGGAAAAAATATACGCTTTAATTTTATTGCGTAATTATCGGTCATAGAACAAATATTCATAATTACAGTTGTAGAGTTTAATTAGATCTATCAGATGCTGCAATGATATTTCCAATATCTCTAATAGCTTTCGAGAAAAGGAGGAAATTATTTTGGAAAAAATATACGGTTTAATTTTATTGCGTAATTATCGGTCATAGAACAACTATTCATAATTACCGTTGTAGAGTTTAATTAGGCCCATCAAATGCTGCAATGATATTTCCAATATCTCTAATAGCTTTCGAGAAAAAGATTAAATTGTTTTGGAAAAAATATACGGTTTAATTTTTCTGCGTAATTATCAGTCATAAAACAAATATTCATAATTACAGTTGAAGAGTTTAATTAGGTCTATCAGATGCTGCAATGATATTTCCAATATCTCTAATAGCTATCGAGAAAACGAGGAAATTGTTTGGGAAAAAATATACGCTTTAATTTTATTGCGTAATTATCGGTCATAGAACAAATATTCATAATTACAGTTGTAGAGTTTAATTAGGTCTACCAGATGCTGCAATGATATTTCCAATATCTCTAATAGCTATCGAGAAAACGAGGAAATTGTTTTGGAAAAAATATACGGTTTAATTTTATTGCGTAATTATCGGTCATGGAACAAATATTCATAATTACAGTTGTAGAGTTTAATTAGGTCCATCAGATGCTGCAATGATATTTCCAATATCTCTAATAGCTTTCGAGAAAAGGAGGAAATTATTTTTGAAAAAATATACGGTTTAATTTTATTGCGTAATTATCGGTCATAGAACAAATATTCATAATTACAGATGTAGAGTTTAATTAGGTCTATAATTACAGATGTATAGTTTAATCAGGTCTATCAGATGCTGCAATGATATTTCCAATATCTCTAATAGCTATCGAGAAAACGAGGAAATTGTTTGGGAAAAAATATACGGTTTAATTTTACTGCGTAATTATCAGTCATAGAACAAATATTCATAATTACAGTTGTAGAGTTTAATTAGGTCTATCAGATGCTGCAATGATATTTCCAATATCTCTAATAGCTATGGAAAAAACGAGGAAATTGTTTAGGAAAAAATATACGCTTTAATTTTATTGCGTAATTATCGGTCATAGAACAAATATTCACAATTACAGTTGTAGAGTTTAATTAGATCTATCAGATGCTGCAATGATATTTCCAATATCTCTAATAGCTTTCGAGAAAAGGAGGAAATTATTTTGGAAAAAATATACGGTTTAATTTTATTGCGTAATTATCGGTCATAGAACAACTATTCATAATTACCGTTGTAGAGTTTAATTAGGCCCATCAAATGCTGCAATGATATTTCCAATATCTCTAATAGCTTTCGAGAAAAAGATTAAATTGTTTTGGAAAAAATATACGGTTTAATTTTTCTGCGTAATTATCAGTCATAAAACAAATATTCATAATTACAGTTGAAGAGTTTAATTAGGTCTATCAGATGCTGCAATGATATTTCCAATATCTCTAATAGCTATCGAGAAAACGAGGAAATTGTTTGTGAAAAAATATACGCTTTAATTTTATTGCGTAATTATCGGTCATAGAACAAATATTCATAATTACAGTTGTAGAGTTTAATTAGGTCTACCAGATGCTGCAATGATATTTCCAATATCTCTAATAGCTATCGAGAAAACGAGGAAATTGTTTTGGAAAAAATATACGGTTTAATTTTATTGCGTAATTATCGGTCATGGAACAAATATTCATAATTACAGTTGTAGAGTTTAATTAGGTCCATCAGATGCTGCAATGATATTTCCAATATCTCTAATAGCTTTCGAGAAAAGGAGGAAATTATTTTTGAAAAAATATACGGTTTAATTTTATTGCGTAATTATCGGTCATAGAACAAATATTCATAATTACAGATGTAGAGTTTAATTAGGTCTATAATTACAGATGTATAGTTTAATCAGGTCTATCAGATGCTGCAATGATATTTCCAATATCTCTAATAGCTATCGAGAAAACGAGGAAATTGTTTGGGAAAAAATATACGGTTTAATTTTACTGCGTAATAATCAGTCATAGAACAAATATTCATAATTACAGTTGTAGAGTTTAATTAGGTCTATCAGATGCTGCAATGATATTTCCAATATCTCTAATAGCTATGGAAAAAACGAGGAAATTGTTTAGGAAAAAATATACGCTTTAATTTTATTGCGTAATTATCGGTCATAGAACAAATATTCATAATTACAGTTGTAGAGTTTAATTAGATCTATCAGATGCTGCAATGATATTTCCAATATCTCTAATAGCTTTCGAGAAAAGGAGGAAATTATTTTGGAAAAAATATACGGTTTAATTTTATTGCGTAATTATCGGTCATAGAACAACTATTCATAATTACCGTTGTAGAGTTTAATTAGGCCCATCAAATGCTGCAATGATATTTCCAATATCTCTAATAGCTTTCGAGAAAAAGATTAAATTGTTTTGGAAAAAATATACGGTTTAATTTTTCTGCGTAATTATCAGTCATAAAACAAATATTCATAATTACAGTTGAAGAGTTTAATTAGGTCTATCAGATGCTGCAATGATATTTCCAATATCTCTAATAGCTATCGAGAAAACGAGGAAATTGTTTGGGAAAAAATATACGCTTTAATTTTATTGCGTAATTATCGGTCATAGAACAAATATTCATAATTACAGTTGTAGAGTTTAATTAGGTCTACCAGATGCTGCAATGATATTTCCAATATCTCTAATAGCTATCGAGAAAACGAGGAAATTGTTTTGGAAAAAATATACGGTTTAATTTTATTGCGTAATTATCGGTCATGGAACAAATATTCATAATTACAGTTGTAGAGTTTAATTAGGTCCATCAGATGCTGCAATGATATTTCCAATATCTCTAATAGCTTTCGAGAAAAGGAGGAAATTATTTTTGAAAAAATATACGGTTTAATTTTATTGCGTAATTATCGGTCATAGAACAAGTATTCATAATTACAGATGTAGAGTTTAATTAGGTCTATAATTACAGATGTATAGTTTAATCAGGTCTATCAGATGCTGCAATGATATTTCCAATATCTCTAATAGCTATCGAGAAAACGAGGAAATTGTTTGGGAAAAAATATACGGTTTAATTTTACTGCGTAATTATCAGTCATAGAACAAATATTCATAATTACAGTTGTAGAGTTTAATTAGGTCTATCAGATGCTGCAATGATATTTCCAATATCTCTAATAGCTATGGAAAAAACGAGGAAATTGTTTAGGAAAAAATATACGCTTTAATTTTATTGCGTAATTATCGGTCATAGAACAAATATTCATAATTACAGTTGTAGAGTTTAATTAGATCTATCAGATGCTGCAATGATATTTCCAATATCTCTAATAGCTTTCGAGAAAAGGAGGAAATTATTTTGGAAAAAATATACGGTTTAATTTTATTGCGTAATTATCGGTCATAGAACAACTATTCATAATTACCGTTGTAGAGTTTAATTAGGCCCATCAAATGCTGCAATGATATTTCCAATATCTCTAATAGCTTTCGAGAAAAAGATTAAATTGTTTTGGAAAAAATATACGGTTTAATTTTTCTGCGTAATTATCAGTCATAAAACAAATATTCATAATTACAGTTGAAGAGTTTAATTAGGTCTATCAGATGCTGCAATGATATTTCCAATATCTCTAATAGCTATCGAGAAAACGAGGAAATTGTTTGGGAAAAAATATACGCTTTAATTTTATTGCGTAATTATCGGTCATAGAACAAATATTCATAATTACAGTTGTAGAGTTTAATTAGGTCTACCAGATGCTGCAATGATATTTCCAATATCTCTAATAGCTATCGAGAAAACGAGGAAATTGTTTTGGAAAAAATATACGGTTTAATTTTATTGCGTAATTATCGGTCATGGAACAAATATTCATAATTACAGTTGTAGAGTTTAATTAGGTCCATCAGATGCTGCAATGATATTTCCAATATCTCTAATAGCTTTCGAGAAAAGGAGGAAATTATTTTTGAAAAAATATACGGTTTAATTTTATTGCGTAATTATCGGTCATAGAACAAATATTCATAATTACAGATGTAGAGTTTAATTAGGTCTATAATTACAGATGTATAGTTTAATCAGGTCTATCAGATGCTGCAATGATATTTCCAATATCTCTAATAGCTATCGAGAAAACGAGGAAATTGTTTGGGAAAAAATATACGGTTTAATTTTACTGCGTAATTATCAGTCATAGAACAAATATTCATAATTACAGTTGTAGAGTTTAATTAGGTCTATCAGATGCTGCAATGATATTTCCAATATCTCTAATAGCTATGGAAAAAACGAGGAAATTGTTTAGGAAAAAATATACGCTTTTATTTTATTGCGTAATTATCGGTCATAGAACAAATATTCATAATTACAGTTGTAGAGTTTAATTAGATCTATCAGATGCTGCAATGATATTTCCAATATCTCTAATAGCTTTCGAGAAAAGGAGGAAATTATTTTGGAAAAAATATACGGTTTAATTTTATTGCGTAATTATCGGTCATAGAACAACTATTCATAATTACCGTTGTAGAGTTTAATTAGGCCCATCAAATGCTGCAATGATATTTCCAATATCTCTAATAGCTTTCGAGAAAAAGATTAAATTGTTTTGGAAAAAATATACGGTTTAATTTTTCTGCGTAATTATCAGTCATAAAACAAATATTCATAATTACAGTTGAAGAGTTTAATTAGGTCTATCAGATGCTGCAATGATATTTCCAATATCTCTAATAGCTATCGAGAAAACGAGGAAATTGTTTGGGAAAAAATATACGCTTTAATTTTATTGCGTAATTATCGGTCATAGAACAAATATTCATAATTACAGTTGTAGAGTTTAATTAGGTCTACCAGATGCTGCAATGATATTTCCAATATCTCTAATAGCTATCGAGAAAACGAGGAAATTGTTTTGGAAAAAATATACGGTTTAATTTTATTGCGTAATTATCGGTCATGGAACAAATATTCATAATTACAGTTGTAGAGTTTAATTAGGTCCATCAGATGCTGCAATGATATTTCCAATATCTCTAATAGCTTTCGAGAAAAGGAGGAAATTATTTTTGAAAAAATATACGGTTTAATTTTATTGCGTAATTATCGGTCATAGAACAAATATTCATAATTACAGATGTAGAGTTTAATTAGGTCTATAATTACAGATGTATAGTTTAATCAGGTCTATCAGATGCTGCAATGATATTTCCAATATCTCTAATAGCTATCGAGAAAACGAGGAAATTGTTTGGGAAAAAATATACGGTTTAATTTTACTGCGTAATTATCAGTCATAGAACAAATATTCATAATTACAGTTGTAGAGTTTAATTAGGTCTATCAGATGCTGCAATGATATTTCCAATATCTCTAATAGCTATGGAAAAAACGAGGAAATTGTTTAGGAAAAAATATACGCTTTAATTTTATTGCGTAATTATCGGTCATAGAACAAATATTCATAATTACAGTTGTAGAGTTTAATTAGATCTATCAGATGCTGCAATGATATTTCCAATATCTCTAATAGCTTTCGAGAAAAGGAGGAAATTATTTTGGAAAAAATATACGGTTTAATTTTATTGCGTAATTATCGGTCATAGAACAACTATTCATAATTACCGTTGTAGAGTTTAATTAGGCCCATCAAATGCTGCAATGATATTTCCAATATCTCTAATAGCTTTCGAGAAAAAGATTAAATTGTTTTGGAAAAAATATACGGTTTAATTTTTCTGCGTAATTATCAGTCATAAAACAAATATTCATAATTACAGTTGAAGAGTTTAATTAGGTCTATCAGATGCTGCAATGATATTTCCAATATCTCTAATAGCTATCGAGAAAACGAGGAAATTGTTTGGGAAAAAATATACGCTTTAATTTTATTGCGTAATTATCGGTCATAGAACAAATATTCATAATTACAGTTGTAGAGTTTAATTAGGTCTACCAGATGCTGCAATGATATTTCCAATATCTCTAATAGCTATCGAGAAAACGAGGAAATTGTTTTGGAAAAAATATACGGTTTAATTTTATTGCGTAATTATCGGTCATGGAACAAATATTCATAATTACAGTTGTAGAGTTTAATTAGGTCCATCAGATGCTGCAATGATATTTCCAATATCTCTAATAGCTTTCGAGAAAAGGAGGAAATTATTTTTGAAAAAATATACGGTTTAATTTTATTGCGTAATTATCGGTCATAGAACAAATATTCATAATTACAGATGTAGAGTTTAATTAGGTCTATAATTACAGATGTATAGTTTAATCAGGTCTATCAGATGCTGCAATGATATTTCCAATATCTCTAATAGCTATCGAGAAAACGAGGAAATTGTTTGGGAAAAAATATACGGTTTAATTTTACTGCGTAATTATCAGTCATAGAACAAATATTCATAATTACAGTTGTAGAGTTTAATTAGGTCTATCAGATGCTGCAATGATATTTCCAATATCTCTAATAGCTATGGAAAAAACGAGGAAATTGTTTAGGAAAAAATATACGCTTTAATTTTATTGCGTAATTATCGGTCATAGAACAAATATTCATAATTACAGTTGTAGAGTTTAATTAGATCTATCAGATGCTGCAATGATATTTCCAATATCTCTAATAGCTTTCGAGAAAAGGAGGAAATTATTTTGGAAAAAATATACGGTTTAATTTTATTGCGTAATTATCGGTCATAGAACAACTATTCATAATTACCGTTGTAGAGTTTAATTAGGCCCATCAAATGCTGCAATGATATTTCCAATATCTCTAATAGCTTTCGAGAAAAAGATTAAATTGTTTTGGAAAAAATATACGGTTTAATTTTTCTGCGTAATTATCAGTCATAAAACAAATATTCATAATTACAGTTGAAGAGTTTAATTAGGTCTATCAGATGCTGCAATGATATTTCCAATATCTCTAATAGCTATCGAGAAAACGAGGAAATTGTTTGGGAAAAAATATACGCTTTAATTTTATTGCGTAATTATCGGTCATAGAACAAATATTCATAATTACAGTTGTAGAGTTTAATTAGGTCTACCAGATGCTGCAATGATATTTCCAATATCTCTAATAGCTATCGAGAAAACGAGGAAATTGTTTTGGAAAAAATATACGGTTTAATTTTATTGCGTAATTATCGGTCATGGAACAAATATTCATAATTACAGTTGTAGAGTTTAATTAGGTCCATCAGATGCTGCAATGATATTTCCAATATCTCTAATAGCTTTCGAGAAAAGGAGGAAATTATTTTTGAAAAAATATACGGTTTAATTTTATTGCGTAATTATCGGTCATAGAACAAATATTCATAATTACAGATGTAGAGTTTAATTAGGTCTATAATTACAGATGTATAGTTTAATCAGGTCTATCAGATGCTGCAATGATATTTCCAATATCTCTAATAGCTATCGAGAAAACGAGGAAATTGTTTGGGAAAAAATATACGGTTTAATTTTACTGCGTAATTATCAGTCATAGAACAAATATTCATAATTACAGTTGTAGAGTTTAATTAGGTCTATCAGATGCTGCAATGATATTTCCAATATCTCTAATAGCTATGGAAAAAACGAGGAAATTGTTTAGGAAAAAATATACGCTTTAATTTTATTGCGTAATTATCGGTCATAGAACAAATATTCATAATTACAGTTGTAGAGTTTAATTAGATCTATCAGATGCTGCAATGATATTTCCAATATCTCTAATAGCTTTCGAGAAAAGGAGGAAATTATTTTGGAAAAAATATACGGTTTAATTTTATTGCGTAATTATCGGTCATAGAACAACTATTCATAATTACCGTTGTAGAGTTTAATTAGGCCCATCAAATGCTGCAATGATATTTCCAATATCTCTAATAGCTTTCGAGAAAAAGATTAAATTGTTTTGGAAAAAATATACGGTTTAATTTTTCTGCGTAATTATCAGTCATAAAACAAATATTCATAATTACAGTTGAAGAGTTTAATTAGGTCTATCAGATGCTGCAATGATATTTCCAATATCTCTAATAGCTATCGAGAAAACGAGGAAATTGTTTGGGAAAAAATATACGCTTTAATTTTATTGCGTAATTATCGGTCATAGAACAAATATTCATAATTACAGTTGTAGAGTTTAATTAGGTCTACCAGATGCTGCAATGATATTTCCAATATCTCTAATAGCTATCGAGAAAACGAGGAAATTGTTTTGGAAAAAATATACGGTTTAATTTTATTGCGTAATTATCGGTCATGGAACAAATATTCATAATTACAGTTGTAGAGTTTAATTAGGTCCATCAGATGCTGCAATGATATTTCCAATATCTCTAATAGCTTTCGAGAAAAGGAGGAAATTATTTTTGAAAAAATATACGGTTTAATTTTATTGCGTAATTATCGGTCATAGAACAAATATTCATAATTACAGATGTAGAGTTTAATTAGGTCTATAATTACAGATGTATAGTTTAATCAGGTCTATCAGATGCTGCAATGATATTTCCAATATCTCTAATAGCTATCGAGAAAACGAGGAAATTGTTTGGGAAAAAATATACGGTTTAATTTTACTGCGTAATTATCAGTCATAGAACAAATATTCATAATTACAGTTGTAGAGTTTAATTAGGTCTATCAGATGCTGCAATGATATTTCCAATATCTCTAATAGCTATGGAAAAAACGAGGAAATTGTTTAGGAAAAAATATACGCTTTAATTTTATTGCGTAATTATCGGTCATAGAACAAATATTCACAATTACAGTTGTAGAGTTTAATTAGATCTATCAGATGCTGCAATGATATTTCCAATATCTCTAATAGCTTTCGAGAAAAGGAGGAAATTATTTTGGAAAAAATATACGGTTTAATTTTATTGCGTAATTATCGGTCATAGAACAACTATTCATAATTACCGTTGTAGAGTTTAATTAGGCCCATCAAATGCTGCAATGATATTTCCAATATCTCTAATAGCTTTCGAGAAAAAGATTAAATTGTTTTGGAAAAAATATACGGTTTAATTTTTCTGCGTAATTATCAGTCATAAAACAAATATTCATAATTACAGTTGAAGAGTTTAATTAGGTCTATCAGATGCTGCAATGATATTTCCAATATCTCTAATAGCTATCGAGAAAACGAGGAAATTGTTTGGGAAAAAATATACGCTTTAATTTTATTGCGTAATTATCGGTCATAGAACAAATATTCATAATTACAGTTGTAGAGTTTAATTAGGTCTACCAGATGCTGCAATGATATTTCCAATATCTCTAATAGCTATCGAGAAAACGAGGAAATTGTTTTGGAAAAAATATACGGTTTAATTTTATTGCGTAATTATCGGTCATGGAACAAATATTCATAATTACAGTTGTAGAGTTTAATTAGGTCCATCAGATGCTGCAATGATATTTCCAATATCTCTAATAGCTTTCGAGAAAAGGAGGAAATTATTTTTGAAAAAATATACGGTTTAATTTTATTGCGTAATTATCGGTCATAGAACAAATATTCATAATTACAGATGTAGAGTTTAATTAGGTCTATAATTACAGATGTATAGTTTAATCAGGTCTATCAGATGCTGCAATGATATTTCCAATATCTCTAATAGCTATCGAGAAAACGAGGAAATTGTTTGGGAAAAAATATACGGTTTAATTTTACTGCGTAATTATCAGTCATAGAACAAATATTCATAATTACAGTTGTAGAGTTTAATTAGGTCTATCAGATGCTGCAATGATATTTCCAATATCTCTAATAGCTATGGAAAAAACGAGGAAATTGTTTAGGAAAAAATATACGCTTTAATTTTATTGCGTAATTATCGGTCATAGAACAAATATTCATAATTACAGTTGTAGAGTTTAATTAGATCTATCAGATGCTGCAATGATATTTCCAATATCTCTAATAGCTTTCGAGAAAAGGAGGAAATTATTTTGGAAAAAATATACGGTTTAATTTTATTGCGTAATTATCGGTCATAGAACAACTATTCATAATTACCGTTGTAGAGTTTAATTAGGCCCATGAAATGCTGCAGTGATATTTCCAATATCTCTAATAGCTTTCGAGAAAAAGATTAAATTGTTTTGGAAAAAATATACGGTTTAATTTTTCTGCGTAATTATCAGTCATAAAACAAATATTCATAATTACAGTTGAAGAGTTTAATTAGGTCTATCAGATGCTGCAATGATATTTCCAATATCTCTAATAGCTATCGAGAAAACGAGGAAATTGTTTGGGAAAAAATATACGCTTTAATTTTATTGCGTAATTATCGGTCATAGAACAAATATTCATAATTACAGTTGTAGAGTTTAATTAGGTCTACCAGATGCTGCAATGATATTTCCAATATCTCTAATAGCTATCGAGAAAACGAGGAAATTGTTTTGGAAAAAATATACGGTTTAATTTTATTGCGTAATTATCGGTCATGGAACAAATATTCATAATTACAGTTGTAGAGTTTAATTAGGTCCATCAGATGCTGCAATGATATTTCCAATATCTCTAATAGCTTTCGAGAAAAGGAGGAAATTATTTTTGAAAAAATATACGGTTTAATTTTATTGCGTAATTATCGGTCATAGAACAAATATTCATAATTACAGATGTAGAGTTTAATTAGGTCTATAATTACAGATGTATAGTTTAATCAGGTCTATCAGATGCTGCAATGATATTTCCAATATCTCTAATAGCTATCGAGAAAACGAGGAAATTGTTTGGGAAAAAATATACGGTTTAATTTTACTGCGTAATAATCAGTCATAGAACAAATATTCATAATTACAGTTGTAGAGTTTAATTAGGTCTATCAGATGCTGCAATGATATTTCCAATATCTCTAATAGCTATGGAAAAAACGAGGAAATTGTTTAGGAAAAAATATACGCTTTAATTTTATTGCGTAATTATCGGTCATAGAACAAATATTCATAATTACAGTTGTAGAGTTTAATTAGATCTATCAGATGCTGCAATGATATTTCCAATATCTCTAATAGCTTTCGAGAAAAGGAGGAAATTATTTTGGAAAAAATATACGGTTTAATTTTATTGCGTAATTATCGGTCATAGAACAACTATTCATAATTACCGTTGTAGAGTTTAATTAGGCCCATCAAATGCTGCAATGATATTTCCAATATCTCTAATAGCTTTCGAGAAAAAGATTAAATTGTTTTGGAAAAAATATACGGTTTAATTTTTCTGCGTAATTATCAGTCATAAAACAAATATTCATAATTACAGTTGAAGAGTTTAATTAGGTCTATCAGATGCTGCAATGATATTTCCAATATCTCTAATAGCTATCGAGAAAACGAGGAAATTGTTTGGGAAAAAATATACGCTTTAATTTTATTGCGTAATTATCGGTCATAGAACAAATATTCATAATTACAGTTGTAGAGTTTAATTAGGTCTACCAGATGCTGCAATGATATTTCCAATATCTCTAATAGCTATCGAGAAAACGAGGAAATTGTTTTGGAAAAAATATACGGTTTAATTTTATTGCGTAATTATCGGTCATGGAACAAATATTCATAATTACAGTTGTAGAGTTTAATTAGGTCCATCAGATGCTGCAATGATATTTCCAATATCTCTAATAGCTTTCGAGAAAAGGAGGAAATTATTTTTGAAAAAATATACGGTTTAATTTTATTGCGTAATTATCGGTCATAGAACAAGTATTCATAATTACAGATGTAGAGTTTAATTAGGTCTATAATTACAGATGTATAGTTTAATCAGGTCTATCAGATGCTGCAATGATATTTCCAATATCTCTAATAGCTATCGAGAAAACGAGGAAATTGTTTGGGAAAAAATATACGGTTTAATTTTACTGCGTAATTATCAGTCATAGAACAAATATTCATAATTACAGTTGTAGAGTTTAATTAGGTCTATCAGATGCTGCAATGATATTTCCAATATCTCTAATAGCTATGGAAAAAACGAGGAAATTGTTTAGGAAAAAATATACGCTTTAATTTTATTGCGTAATTATCGGTCATAGAACAAATATTCATAATTACAGTTGTAGAGTTTAATTAGATCTATCAGATGCTGCAATGATATTTCCAATATCTCTAATAGCTTTCGAGAAAAGGAGGAAATTATTTTGGAAAAAATATACGGTTTAATTTTATTGCGTAATTATCGGTCATAGAACAACTATTCATAATTACCGTTGTAGAGTTTAATTAGGCCCATCAAATGCTGCAATGATATTTCCAATATCTCTAATAGCTTTCGAGAAAAAGATTAAATTGTTTTGGAAAAAATATACGGTTTAATTTTTCTGCGTAATTATCAGTCATAAAACAAATATTCATAATTACAGTTGAAGAGTTTAATTAGGTCTATCAGATGCTGCAATGATATTTCCAATATCTCTAATAGCTATCGAGAAAACGAGGAAATTGTTTGGGAAAAAATATACGCTTTAATTTTATTGCGTAATTATCGGTCATAGAACAAATATTCATAATTACAGTTGTAGAGTTTAATTAGGTCTACCAGATGCTGCAATGATATTTCCAATATCTCTAATAGCTATCGAGAAAACGAGGAAATTGTTTTGGAAAAAATATACGGTTTAATTTTATTGCGTAATTATCGGTCATGGAACAAATATTCATAATTACAGTTGTAGAGTTTAATTAGGTCCATCAGATGCTGCAATGATATTTCCAATATCTCTAATAGCTTTCGAGAAAAGGAGGAAATTATTTTTGAAAAAATATACGGTTTAATTTTATTGCGTAATTATCGGTCATAGAACAAATATTCATAATTACAGATGTAGAGTTTAATTAGGTCTATAATTACAGATGTATAGTTTAATCAGGTCTATCAGATGCTGCAATGATATTTCCAATATCTCTAATAGCTATCGAGAAAACGAGGAAATTGTTTGGGAAAAAATATACGGTTTAATTTTACTGCGTAATTATCAGTCATAGAACAAATATTCATAATTACAGTTGTAGAGTTTAATTAGGTCTATCAGATGCTGCAATGATATTTCCAATATCTCTAATAGCTATGGAAAAAACGAGGAAATTGTTTAGGAAAAAATATACGCTTTAATTTTATTGCGTAATTATCGGTCATAGAACAAATATTCATAATTACAGTTGTAGAGTTTAATTAGATCTATCAGATGCTGCAATGATATTTCCAATATCTCTAATAGCTTTCGAGAAAAGGAGGAAATTATTTTGGAAAAAATATACGGTTTAATTTTATTGCGTAATTATCGGTCATAGAACAACTATTCATAATTACCGTTGTAGAGTTTAATTAGGCCCATCAAATGCTGCAATGATATTTCCAATATCTCTAATAGCTTTCGAGAAAAAGATTAAATTGTTTTGGAAAAAATATACGGTTTAATTTTTCTGCGTAATTATCAGTCATAAAACAAATATTCATAAATACAGTTGAAGAGTTTAATTAGGTCTATCAGATGCTGCAATGATATTTCCAATATCTCTAATAGCTATCGAGAAAACGAGGAAATTGTTTGGGAAAAAATATACGCTTTAATTTTATTGCGTAATTATCGGTCATAGAACAAATATTCATAATTACAGTTGTAGAGTTTAATTAGGTCTACCAGATGCTGCAATGATATTTCCAATATCTCTAATAGCTATCGAGAAAACGAGGAAATTGTTTTGGAAAAAATATACGGTTTAATTTTATTGCGTAATTATCGGTCATGGAACAAATATTCATAATTACAGTTGTAGAGTTTAATTAGGTCCATCAGATGCTGCAATGATATTTCCAATATCTCTAATAGCTTTCGAGAAAAGGAGGAAATTATTTTTGAAAAAATATACGGTTTAATTTTATTGCGTAATTATCGGTCATAGAACAAATATTCATAATTACAGATGTAGAGTTTAATTAGGTCTATAATTACAGATGTATAGTTTAATCAGGTCTATCAGATGCTGCAATGATATTTCCAATATCTCTAATAGCTATCGAGAAAACGAGGAAATTGTTTGGGAAAAAATATACGGTTTAATTTTACTGCGTAATTATCAGTCATAGAACAAATATTCATAATTACAGTTGTAGAGTTTAATTAGGTCTATCAGATGCTGCAATGATATTTCCAATATCTCTAATAGCTATGGAAAAAACGAGGAAATTGTTTAGGAAAAAATATACGCTTTAATTTTATTGCGTAATTATCGGTCATAGAACAAATATTCATAATTACAGTTGTAGATTTTAATTAGATCTATCAGATGCTGCAATGATATTTCCAATATCTCTAATAGCTTTCGAGAAAAGGAGGAAATTATTTTGGAAAAAATATACGGTTTAATTTTATTGCGTAATTATCGGTCATAGAACAACTATTCATAATTACCGTTGTAGAGTTTAATTAGGCCCATCAAATGCTGCAATGATATTTCCAATATCTCTAATAGCTTTCGAGAAAAAGATTAAATTGTTTTGGAAAAAATATACGGTTTAATTTTTCTGCGTAATTATCAGTCATAAAACAAATATTCATAATTACAGTTGAAGAGTTTAATTAGGTCTATCAGATGCTGCAATGATATTTCCAATATCTCTAATAGCTATCGAGAAAACGAGGAAATTGTTTGGGAAAAAATATACGCTTTAATTTTATTGCGTAATTATCGGTCATAGAACAAATATTCATAATTACAGTTGTAGAGTTTAATTAGGTCTACCAGATGCTGCAATGATATTTCCAATATCTCTAATAGCTATCGAGAAAACGAGGAAATTGTTTTGGAAAAAATATACGGTTTAATTTTATTGCGTAATTATCGGTCATGGAACAAATATTCATAATTACAGTTGTAGAGTTTAATTAGGTCCATCAGATGCTGCAATGATATTTCCAATATCTCTAATAGCTTTCGAGAAAAGGAGGAAATTATTTTTGAAAAAATATACGGTTTAATTTTATTGCGTAATTATCGGTCATAGAACAAATATTCATAATTACAGATGTAGAGTTTAATTAGGTCTATAATTACAGATGTATAGTTTAATCAGGTCTATCAGATGCTGCAATGATATTTCCAATATCTCTAATAGCTATCGAGAAAACGAGGAAATTGTTTGGGAAAAAATATACGGTTTAATTTTACTGCGTAATTATCAGTCATAGAACAAATATTCATAATTACAGTTGTAGAGTTTAATTAGGTCTATCAGATGCTGCAATGATATTTCCAATATCTCTAATAGCTATGGAAAAAACGAGGAAATTGTTTAGGAAAAAATATACGCTTTAATTTTATTGCGTAATTATCGGTCATAGAACAAATATTCATAATTACAGTTGTAGAGTTTAATTAGATCTATCAGATGCTGCAATGATATTTCCAATATCTCTAATAGCTTTCGAGAAAAGGAGGAAATTATTTTGGAAAAAATATACGGTTTAATTTTATTGCGTAATTATCGGTCATAGAACAACTATTCATAATTACCGTTGTAGAGTTTAATTAGGCCCATCAAATGCTGCAATGATATTTCCAATATCTCTAATAGCTTTCGAGAAAAAGATTAAATTGTTTTGGAAAAAATATACGGTTTAATTTTTCTGCGTAATTATCAGTCATAAAACAAATATTCATAATTACAGTTGAAGAGTTTAATTAGGTCTATCAGATGCTGCAATGATATTTCCAATATCTCTAATAGCTATCGAGAAAACGAGGAAATTGTTTGGGAAAAAATATACGCTTTAATTTTATTGCGTAATTATCGGTCATAGAACAAATATTCATAATTACAGTTGTAGAGTTTAATTAGGTCTACCAGATGCTGCAATGATATTTCCAATATCTCTAATAGCTATCGAGAAAACGAGGAAATTGTTTTGGAAAAAATATACGGTTTAATTTTATTGCGTAATTATCGGTCATGGAACAAATATTCATAATTACAGTTGTAGAGTTTAATTAGGTCCATCAGATGCTGCAATGATATTTCCAATATCTCTAATAGCTTTCGAGAAAAGGAGGAAATTATTTTTGAAAAAATATACGGTTTAATTTTATTGCGTAATTATCGGTCATAGAACAAATATTCATAATTACAGATGTAGAGTTTAATTAGGTCTATAATTACAGATGTATAGTTTAATCAGGTCTATCAGATGCTGCAATGATATTTCCAATATCTCTAATAGCTATCGAGAAAACGAGGAAATTGTTTGGGAAAAAATATACGGTTTAATTTTACTGCGTAATTATCAGTCATAGAACAAATATTCATAATTACAGTTGTAGAGTTTAATTAGGTCTATCAGATGCTGCAATGATATTTCCAATATCTCTAATAGCTATGGAAAAAACGAGGAAATTGTTTAGGAAAAAATATACGCTTTAATTTTATTGCGTAATTATCGGTCATAGAACAAATATTCATAATTACAGTTGTAGAGTTTAATTAGATCTATCAGATGCTGCAATGATATTTCCAATATCTCTAATAGCTTTCGAGAAAAGGAGGAAATTATTTTGGAAAAAATATACGGTTTAATTTTATTGCGTAATTATCGGTCATAGAACAACTATTCATAATTACCGTTGTAGAGTTTAATTAGGCCCATCAAATGCTGCAATGATATTTCCAATATCTCTAATAGCTTTCGAGAAAAAGATTAAATTGTTTTGGAAAAAATATACGGTTTAATTTTTCTGCGTAATTATCAGTCATAAAACAAATATTCATAATTACAGTTGAAGAGTTTAATTAGGTCTATCAGATGCTGCAATGATATTTCCAATATCTCTAATAGCTATCGAGAAAACGAGGAAATTGTTTGGGAAAAAATATACGCTTTAATTTTATTGCGTAATTATCGGTCATAGAACAAATATTCATAATTACAGTTGTAGAGTTTAATTAGGTCTACCAGATGCTGCAATGATATTTCCAATATCTCTAATAGCTATCGAGAAAACGAGGAAATTGTTTTGGAAAAAATATACGGTTTAATTTTATTGCGTAATTATCGGTCATGGAACAAATATTCATAATTACAGTTGTAGAGTTTAATTAGGTCCATCAGATGCTGCAATGATATTTCCAATATCTCTAATAGCTTTCGAGAAAAGGAGGAAATTATTTTTGAAAAAATATACGGTTTAATTTTATTGCGTAATTATCGGTCATAGAACAAATATTCATAATTACAGATGTAGAGTTTAATTAGGTCTATAATTACAGATGTATAGTTTAATCAGGTCTATCAGATGCTGCAATGATATTTCCAATATCTCTAATAGCTATCGAGAAAACGAGGAAATTGTTTGGGAAAAAATATACGGTTTAATTTTACTGCGTAATTATCAGTCATAGAACAAATATTCATAATTACAGTTGTAGAGTTTAATTAGGTCTATCAGATGCTGCAATGATATTTCCAATATCTCTAATAGCTATGGAAAAAACGAGGAAATTGTTTAGGAAAAAATATACGCTTTAATTTTATTGCGTAATTATCGGTCATAGAACAAATATTCATAATTACAGTTGTAGAGTTTAATTAGATCTATCAG
>JAXIVD010007610.1:0-10000 GCA_036785275.1 Cancer borealis
CTCCTCCTCCTCCTCCTCCTCCTCCTCCTCCTCCTCCTCCTCCTCCTCCTCCTCCTCCTCCTCCCCCCTCCTCCTCCTCTTCTCAAACGACACTGTGGCCAAAAGCATAACAGCAGCGCGAGGGTCAGACAGTGCCACGCCACACCGCCACTACACCACAGAATCACCATAAAAAGACCACATCACATCGACCATCAATACATCAGCCTCATCCCTCCTCCACACTCGAGTTCAGTCCCTACTCCTCCATTCCTCCATCCACTCCTCCCTCTCCTCTTCCCTCTCACCCACCTCTCCTTGCTCTCTCTCCCTCTCCTCCTCCCTCCTAGTTTCCGCTACGGTAAGCCCCGATAAATGGAGACCCGACCGACCCACCGACTCTTCCTCCTTCACCGATCATTCGCCCGGAAAATCTTGATACTAGATGCCTTTATTGAGAATTTTTACTTATGCAAATGTTGGGCGGCTTTTTGTGGCGTGAGTGTGGTGGCATTGTGGCGCGCACCAACACACTATAATTCTCCACTCACGGTGCGGTTACTTCTTTTTTCTTTTTCTTTTTGTGTGTGTGTTATTGTGTGTGGTATTGTGTTGTATTAAGTTTAGGTTAGGTTTAGTTTAGTTTATGTTCAGTTTGCTTCTTGTATATTGTAGATTTTTTTTTACTGGTATTATTGATCGATCGTTAAAAGAAAATGTTGTAGGTTCGAGTAAAAAATAAAATCCTATTGCTTATTATGATTTTTTTAGTATTATCATTGCATTAATATCATCCTAACGATTTATATTATTATTTAATATTATTATCATTATTTTTTTTATTTTTATTGTTATTATTGTCATTATAATTCATATCATAAACGTTTATCATCATTATTAGTGTTGTTATTAATATTATCATCGTTGTTGTTGTTGTTGTTGTTGTTGTTGCTGTTGCTGTTGTTGTTGTTGTTGTTGTTGTTGTTGTTGTTTGTTGTATTAGCAAAAACCACCCCACACCACACCAGTCTCCTCACTCCTAACTCTTTCCAAAATTTAACTGTTTTCTCTACGTATATCCTTTCCTTGTGAGTGTCTTCCGCATGAGTGGCGAAGATAATCCATGAGTATCAAGTGGAACATAATTACGTGGATCACAAGGAACAAGAAAAGTATGATGGATAAATGCAACTCAGACGTTTGACTCGATTTCTTACACGGAAGAAAAAGCAGACATGATTCCGGTCCTGCTTCAGATTAGTTATTGAACCTCATATTTTCTCTCTTAGTATATGTTGTTCTTGCTTTTGTCTTTAATTTAACACGGTCCATGTAACTCTATTTATCTTATTTTTGTCAATTTTGTCATTGTTGGTGTGTTTTGTAACGCTTTTATTTTATTTGCTGTTCATGTATTTTTTCTCTCAATTTTGGTTTTGATTTTTATAGTGTTTGTGTTCGTGTTTTTGTAGTTGGTCCAGGGGTGTGTGTGTGTGTGTGTGTGTGTGTGTGTGTGTGTGTGTGTGTGTGTGTGTGTGTGTGTGTGTGTGTGTGTGTGTGTGTGTGTGTGTGTGTGTGTGTGTGTGTCCGTTAAATTCTACATCTATTGCTTTCTGTGAAGGATATTATACATTATGTGTGAATTCTGTTATCTAATGCCGGAGATTCGCTCTTTGTCATGTAAGGAATCTCTGTGGCCATGTCCTTGAGCTCTCTTCTGCCTGTCTCTTTATCCTCTGCTAAGCTCCATCTTCTTGTGCTTGTCTTGAGTATTCTGTGGCTTCCTTACATTCCCTTCCTCCCTTAAATCTAATGTTCAGTAAATCAACGCTACTCCCCAACCTTCCTTAAACCTCCCAACTAAACACTTTTGCCTTGGGGATGAATGTGTCACCGCCGCCATCCCCACCACCTCTCCGCGTTGGGTTAGCGGCTTCCCCACCCTCTGAGGCGCCGGCCAGCTGGGGGTTATCCTCTCAAAATCGTCGGTAGCTTCTGGGCCTAATGCCTCCTGACAGCTAGCCGCGAGTCCCAACCAGGAGGCGGGTCTCGGGCGCTACCAGGGAAGAGGAACCCAGGCGGAACAAGCTACTGACGACGCACTGGCCGGGTGTTAAGGTGGAACGCGTGTGGAATTGAGCAATGGAGGACGCTAAGGTGTCTCGTGCTAAGTGGAGCGCTCAGGACATGAAAGGCGGTTGTGTAGGTGGATTTTATGTAGTGGAAGGATAGCATTGTGGTGAGAAGTCATGGAAAAAGGTATAGAAAAAAAGAAAGAAAGGGCATAGTAATAGAAAAAGCAGAAGTGAAGGAAAAGGAAGAAAAGACATAGAAGGGAAGGAAGAGATATAAGTAACTGAAATAAAATACACTGAAAGGAGAAGCATAGCCGTGAAAGAAGAGATGGTGTTAAGAGGCGATGGTTACGGGATAGGAGGAAGACATGAAGGGAAGGGGTAGTGGAAGGGGTGAAGGAAGGGGTGGCAGGGGTGCTTACGTCTAGGCTGTGTGAGGACGAGGAGCAGCCGCCAGGGAGGTGATGACGGCTGACTTACCGAGGAAGACAGATGACAGGGGAGGATGACAGGGACGTGGCAGGGGACGGGTGCAGGACGAACAGGGAGGAAGGAATGTTAGTAATGAGGGGCAGGGAGATGATAGTAATGATGAATGGGAAAATGGAAGACTGTTAGAGGAAGAAGATACAAGAGAAGTTATTAGAGAATATGTAAGGAAATGATCTAATTCTCTTCTTCCCTCATCATTATTCCCCTTCTCCTATATTCCTTCCTTCACTATTACTGCCATTACTATCCTTTCCTCCTTTATTTCTTTATTCCCTCCGTCTATCATCACTATTTCCATTAATTTCCCATTCTTTCCCTCATCACCATTCCTTGCCTTTTTCATCACTGCCATCCTCTCTTTCATCATCATCTCTCTCTCTCTCTCTCTCTCTCTCTCTCTCTCTCTCTCTCTCTCTCTCTCTCTCTCTCTCTCTCTCTCTCTCTCTCTCTCTCTCTCTCTCTCTCTCTCTCTCTCTCTCTCTCCTCACAGACTTGCAAAACCTTTAAACAAAACACCGCATAAGAGTGTACAGATATTTGTTTTCTATTAACCTTCCTCTCATCACCTCCCTTCACCTCCCTTCACCTCCCTTCACCTCCCTTCACCTCCCTTCGTCTCCCATCACCTCCCTTCGCCTCCCTTCACTTCCCATCACCTCCCATCGCCACTCCGCTCAGTAGGCAAGCAACACCTGACACCATTACCTCTATCTATTACTTACCTACCTACCTGCTTACCTGCTTACCACCCACCCCACCTGCTGCTACCTTTTTTCACCTGTGCTTCTACATTCCTGCTTCCCTTCCTAACTTACCTACTTTAATCACTACTTCTACTCATTATTTATCTACATTATTTATTTTTATCTACTTTCTTATCTCTATTGCTTGCTTACTTTATTTTCCTAACTATTTATTTCTCTCTTGTCTGCCTCCAATACCTCCTCTTTTCACTCTCTCTATCTACCTCCTCACCTCCACCGCCTACGCCGCTGCCAGTCGTTTCCGCTGTGTACATTTTGAGAGGGTGAAACAACACACACACACACCACACACACACACACACACACACACACACACACACACACACACACACACACACACACACACACACACACATACACATACACATATACATACACACATACACCAATAACGCCTTCTCACCCTCCCCTCCCTTACCCCCGTTTTTCTCCCCTCTTCCCTCTCCCCTCTTTCCCTCTCCCCTCTTTCCCTCTCCCCCTTCTGCCTTTCACTCACCACTCCCTCCTCTCACTCTGCCTCACTCACTCACTGACTTCTGAATCGATACTCAACAGCGGTGAGATGTCTTGCCAGAACAACAGGAGATAACGAGAGGAACACAATTGAAGGGTAACTGAATATTATCACACTTCTTTGTATTACACACACTGCTGCCTGTCTGTCTGCCTGCCTGCCTGCCCTCACCCTCTTCAAACACACACACACACACACACACACACACACACACACACACACACACACACACACACACACACAGCGTCCCCTCTCATAATAATCTCATAATAATAATAATAATCCTTTCTGTCACTGCCTTCACCCTTCCTTGCACAGCCTCGTCACACCAGGACTTACTTCAACACATCATTAAGAAACACATTTACCCAACAAAGCCAAAAAAAAAAAAAGAAATAAGCAAAAGAAAACTCCATGCGTTGGTTTGGCGTTCAAGCGAGAGAAGGAATAAAAAAAAAAAGGGAGAATAAATATTTGTGAATAAACTTAAAAGGGAGTATTGGCAACATTTTCACTCCCTTTACCGCCTCCCTCTCCTCGCTTCCCCCTCCTTCTTTTCCTTGTGGCTGTGGAGATGGGGAGGTCGTTGAGTGAATGGCTAGCCCAGCGAGGGGTACGCTGGGGTGAGGGATGGAGGGCTGGGTAAAGGATGGGTGATCTGGGTGTAGTTGTGGTGGGGCTGTGGGGAAGAAATAAGGTAATGGGTGTAGAGGAATGGGGAAGGGAGATTGAAGAGTGGGTGAAATGGGTGAGGTAAAGATAAAGGGGAAGGGGGAGAAGGTAGAGAGAGGGGAGGTGAGGAACGATAGGGGAGAGATGAAGGTAATGGGTGAGACATGGGGAGAGTAAAGGAGGGAGTGTTTGAGTGGATAGTGGAGTGAGTGAAAGGTGGTGGCAGGGGGAGGGAGGGGGTCACTCCGGCCTTGATGGGAGGGAGGGAGGGAGAGAGAGAGAGAAGGGAGGGAGGGAGGGAGTCTGTGTTTGGTCAGGACACACAATAACAATCAATAAGCGAGGGATGGCGTCACTCCCAGCATTGTGTGGAGCAGGAAAACCAGCATATGTTGGTTGAATTATACACTTAAGGGGCTGGTGAGGGAGGGGAGGTGGAGAGAGAGAGAGAGAGAGAGAGAGAGAGAGAGAGAGAGAGAGAGAGAGAGAGAGAGAGAGAGAGCTAAGGTGAATGTTCTCAGATGCAATATTGAACTAATTAATGACAGCATCTTCAGGTAACATTAATTAGCAATGAAATGACGAAAGGATAAACAGATAAACAAAGAGAGACAGAGACCAATCAAAGAACAGAGAAGAAGAGAAAGAAGAAAAAAGGAAAAGAAAACAAACAAGAGAAGGAAAACAAAGGTGCAAACAAACAAAAAGAAGCAGTAACATTGAAGAAAGACAAAAAAATAAGGATAAACAGATAAACAGAGGAACAAAGAGAGAATGAGAGAATGACAAATGAAAGAACAGAGGGAAATAAAAAGATGATAAGAATGAGAAGGGAGACAAACAAGGAGAGGAAAGAAGGTCAAAAACGTTGATAAAAAGAAGGATAAGAAGAGATGGAAAAATGGAAAAAGAAAATAATAAGAATAAGAAAGATAGAAATAGAGGAAAAATGAAAACCATATAAAAGAAAGTGTGAATAGAAATACAATGAAATAGGCGAAAGGAAGAAGAGGAGATAAAGAGAGAGAGAGAGAGAGAGAGAGAGAGAGAGAGAGAGAGAGAGAGAGAGAGAGAGAGAGAGAGAGAGAGAGAGAGAGAGAGAGAGAGAGAGAGAGAGAGAATTGAAAGCTGGACAAAACAAATAACGCAAGACAGATACACATACAAACAATGAAAAAATATAAACACACACACACACACACACACACACACACACACACACACACACACACACACACACACACACACACACACACACACACACACACACACACACCGACAAAACGAAAACAAACACGGCAGAAGAACTAAAAACTAAAATCTGGTCACAGCTCCCTCTTTCCCTTCCCTTCCCCTTCCTTAGTTCCCCACCTCCTCCTCCTCCTCCTCCTCCTCCTCCTCCTCCTCCTCCTCCTCCTCCTCCTCTTCCTCCTTCTCCTTCTACTACTACTACTGCTACTACTACTACTACTACTACTACTACTATTACTACTACTACAACCACCACCACCACCACCATCACCTCTCCCTTCCTCTCCCTCCCTCCCCTTCCGCGGCGCCTTTGGTTTATACTCACTCATGCTGGTGTCCATTGACTCGTCCTTGGTTTCCTCTTCCTGGGGCGCCCCTTGCCATGTGTGCCCACCCCGTTGAAGCACTGCATCCGCCCACCGTGGTCAGGGGGCGGGTACACTTGAAGCATCTCGGGGGAAGGTGTGGGTGTAGGGCGTGGTGGGCCAGGATGGGGTCCCTGGGGCAGCGGGCCTCCTGGAAGTGCCCCTGGAGGCATGCCCATGGGCGTGACGTAGCCACTCTCCAGCAGGGTAGACATCTGTGGGCGTGGGCAGGATAGAAGGAAATTTTAAGTGGTAGTTTGACGATATAAATGTGAATAAAAATGCGAATAAAAGGATGAAGATTTAATTGTACTTCTTATACAAAAAATATACGTATGAATCGAAGAAAATATTAGTTTTTACATCTTGGGTTTTACTTCATAACTTAATTAAGGTGTATAAAAAAAAATTCTTAGAAAAAATACCAATTAAAGCTGGATAATGCGTGTTTGTCCTACGTGTGTGGAAAAATGATCACTCGTTTGTCCATCAATTATGTGTAATGTTTAGTGTGTTTTGAGGATAATTCTTTTATGTTACATTCTTTACATTACTAAGAAAGATAACAAGCAATACAGATTCGTCTTTGTACACCCTCACGCAACAAATAGACAGACAGATGGACAGGTCATTGATCTTTGATTACTGTATCCCACAAATTTAGAGTGAGAGAGAGAGAGAAAGAAAGAGAGAAAGAGAGAAAGAAGAGGTCAATATATAGACCCTTCCCTAATTTCTTTTATATAAATTACTAACCAGATCCACCAATTTTTCGTCTCCTTGTGAATTTCTATTTGGAGAGACGCTTTCTGCCACCAATTAGGAAAGTGAGTCGATGAATAAGTACTAATGAGAGAGAGAGAAAGAGAGAGAGAGAGAGAGAGAGAGAGAGAGAGAGAGAGAGAGAAGAGAGAGAGAGAGAGAGAGAGAGAGAGAGAGAGAGAGAGAGAGAGAGAGAGAGAGAGAGAGAGAGAGAGAGAGAGAGAGAGAGAGAGAGAGGACCACCCCTATCTTCCTATAAAAATCAAATTCGTTAAGAAAAAACCGTCAAATAATTTCAAGTTTTGCCAATCAATAAAAAAGCACAAAAAAACCCTATAGCCCACCCCTAAAAAAATACTTAATTACCTGTTTAATTAAATCCTCCTTCAGGTGTTATCATGACCCACCTGTTTATGACTTCCTCTAACGCCCCTATTGGACTAAAAACTCCTGTCGCTTCTCACCTAGTAGTGCTTCCTGCAGCCCCTCCCTTCTTAGCCCCATAACTAGAAGGTCCCAACAGTTCCCCTTGAGAGGCCTAATGACATGTAGTAGTAGTCCCAGATGTAGTAGTAGTCCCAGTACCACCTACCATACCTTCAAGTATCCGCAGACCTCACCTCAAAAGCCCTTTATCCAATATTCTCTTTTGCAGTCCCATTATAAACAGTGGTCCCAGCAATCATTTTTACCCATTGAAGATCCCTGCATCATACCCATTAGTGATCCGTATTCTACCTTATTCAGAAGACCCATGAATAGAAGTGGCTCTATTAATCGCCTTCAGGAACCCTATAAATCACATGGTAGTGGTCCCAGTAGTCTTCTTTCCCCCTTGAGGACCCCTGCATCACACCTATTAATAGCCCTTAATTCACCGCATTCAGAAGACCCATGATTAGAAGTGGTCCTAGTAAGCCCCTTCAGGAACCCCATAACTCACCTGGTAGTGGTCCCTGCAGTAGATGACGGGGCCGCTCATGCCGAACTGGTCCCCTTTAGTCAGCTGCACGTGGCAGTGGGCGCACGTGAAGCACTGCACGTGATAAACGAATTCTCGCGCTCTCATCACGAGTTCTGAACTGCTGATGGTCTGGGAGCAGCGAGCACAGCGTCTCATGCTGAAAAACCTGCGGATGGAGGAAGAGAAACTGCTTGAGGGAGAACATTTGAACTCTTAATGATGATGATGAGTTTTGTCTTAATTATGTCTTGAAATTTGACATCTAAAAATAACTCGATAAAAGCTGATTAGTTTTGTCGTAGATATGTCTGGAATTTGTTTGTGGTTGGCTTGGGATTAAATTTGGTTGAACTAATTATTTCTTTCTATTTTTTGATGTCCATTAATTTTGACTTGAGAATGCGAATGGATATATATAAAAGCTAATGGTTTTGTATTCAATTTGAGTGTTTCCTTGAGTTTTGACTGAAGCAAATTAGTGAGAGCTGACAGCAGTTTTTTTTATTCAATTACTTATATACTGAGAATAATGACTTTATTGACCATGACTTAAATGTAACATCACAAAACAAAGCATCCATTTTCTATATCCTTCTGTTAATGCATCTTTCAGGTTTTTTGTTGACTAGATTTTTTGTACATTTCCTCTTATATACGTAAAAATGTATTGTTGCTTAGATAAAGAGTGGTTGGTATTTTTTACTTCTCTTTTTCTCTCTGTCTGAGGTATAGAGTGGATCTTATCTCCTGCCGGCGCTCAGGTGTGTGTGTGTGTGTGTGTGTGTGTGTGTGTGTGTGTGTGTGTGTGTGTGTGTGTGTGTGTGTGTGTGTGTGTGTGTGTGTGTGTGTGTTTATATCATTGTAGGATAATGTCCCCATATGTTGTTGTCCATGTTTTTATCACCTCCACCACGCTACTGTGTTACCTGGCGTTATCTTACTAATATCCTAACGTTCTACTACAACATATTCTTACTTTGCCTTAATTTATACTCTTACTTCTCTTCATATATTTCCCTCATTTTTTTTATTTATTCTTCCCCCTCATAGTCTTTCCGTAATTTAAGACAATTGTTTCCGCTTGCTATTCTTGACTTTTCCTGATGGAGGTGAGAGAGAGAGAGAGAGAGAGAGAGAGAGAGAGAGAGAGAGAGAGAGAGGAGAGAGAGAGAGAGAGAGAGAGAGAGAGAGAGAGAGAGAGAGAGAAAGAAGTATTCATATATATATACAATTACCAAAACCGTCTCTTCATGGTCTACGTTTTGAAAGGAACATTTTACTCTCATTTTACGTTAACCCTTGTGACTTTATCTACATTGAGTCATAAGAGTGAGGGTGAGGCAGGGCAGCGTCACCCACCCATCACCCCTTCACCCCATCACCCCATCATCCCTTCACCTGGTCACCCCATCACCCGGTCACCACCATACACATAATCTCGTGTCCTCGCCGTGTTGGCGGCATACAAACCGACATAGAAAAAAATAAAAGGGCTGAGCGGACGTTCCAGCCAATAAGGGCGGGGCTGTGCTGTCACGTGACCCCGCCTTCCATCACGTGATTGGTAGATAGCATCTCTGTTAGCACGGTCGGTTGACTTGACTGAAAAATGGGACTTCCTGGAGGAAAAGGATGCACCACGCCCTGCCAGCCCGTCTTGGTGAATCATGCACGTCCCTGACTCGCTGTCTGAACCTGTGTCTTGTCTCGCCTCGTGTTTATCAGCCTCGCGTTATGGCAAAACAATGTATGAGGCGAGAGAAGAGCGGCCTCTCCCACCACTCCCTTCGCTCTGTCTCACGCTGCGCCTCCTTTCGACACTTGTTTATTATGTTCCTTAGGTCCTGAGGTGGCAAAAGGGTGTCTGGCGGCGGGAAGGGTGGAGGGAGGTAGCGGCGGGTGTTCCTTAGTGGGTTAAGGCTTGTCTGGTGGCGTTACGGGCGTGAGTGAAGGCTGTGGCAGGGTTGTGGAGTAGAAGGGGAAGTGGAGGAGGCATGGAGCAGATGGGTGGAGACGATGGTGGATAGAGTGTGTGTGTGATGGGGATAAAAAGGTAGGAAGTGGTGGTGGTGGTGGTGAGGCTGGGAAGTGGCAGTAAGGCAAAGAGGATGTAAGGAAGGAAAGGCAGGCAGAGGAACACACACACACACACACACACACAC
>JAXIVD010007610.1:17500-19608 GCA_036785275.1 Cancer borealis
CCTCCCTCCCTTCCCTACCTTGCTCCCTCCCTCCTATCCCTACCTTGCTCCCTCCCTCCTCCTCCCTTTCCTACCTTGCTCCCTCCCTCCTTCCTACAGCTGAAGGTAGAGAGCTATAAACACGTGTCTGTGGCAGGTAGTAAGTCTTGGTGAGGGAGAGTCAAGGTATAAAATGTTAATGTGAAGTGGAGGTAGTGCATGAGAGAGAGAGAGAGAGAGAGAGAGAGAGAGAGAGAGAGAGAGAGAGAGAGAGAGAGAGAGAGAGAGAGAGAGAGAGAGAGAGAGAGAGAGAGAGAGAGAGAGAGAATGATATACAAAACAAAAGAATAACCGAAGAGAATGACTGGATAATGGATAAACAAGGAAAGTCAAAGATATAACTTGAGACAAATAATAGGAAGAGAGAGACAAGGAGGAAGATTTTACATAATAAAATACACATCAGGAAATCACTAATAGGTAGAAAAAGGAAAAAGGAGTGAGAAAAAAAGCACACAAGGAAAAAAATTCTTACGTGATTGAAAATTAAAATAAAAATTTATCTAAACCACTAAATTTTTCCTCTTTTATTGCCGGCAGAAGAAAAGACGGAGGGAAAATTTCCATAATACACACACACACACACACACACACACACACACACACACACACACACACACACACACACACACACACACACACGAATGCTGTAAACCTCAAACCCAATTTTACTACTGTAGTAACTGTAGACTAAGACGAAACATTACCATATGGAAATTGCTCTCTTCTTTCTCTTCTTCTTCCTCCTCCTCCTCCTCCTCCTCCTCCTCCTCCTCCTCCTCCTCTATGTATTTTTCTTTTCTGTGTGAGAGCAGATCCTTCCCATCAGGAAACACCAGTCTTCACCTTTCTTTCCTCTCCATCACCTGTGTACCTTCTCACCTTTCCCTCACGCAGGTGTTTCCCTCCTCGTCAAAAAGAACCTTTATCAGACTCTTTCCCGAACTAGACAATAAAATGAGACTGAAGATGCATTCACTCCTCTCGCCTTTCTCATTATAGTCAATAGTGATAAATAACACCAAGACACAGTACGCGGGTCTTGGAGAGTCAAAAACAGAAGGGACTGGTCGTAGTGGAGGGCCAATAAAATGTTTTATTGCTACTAATAAAGAAACGCTATCACGCTGCCATCTGTCGGCCGCTAAAACAAACACTCAGGTGCTCAGCCACGTCGACATCCGTAACGCCTCCTCTCAGCTCTTAGTTGTAGCATCCACGCCCTGCCTACACGCCCGCCTCCACGCCTACACCCACGCCCATCCCCACGCCCATCCCCACGCCACCACACCCCCATCTGCCTTAATAAACCCTGCTACCCGGCCCACGCACGGACGTTCTTTCTCAGGATAGCATCACAACGCATAGTAAGCACATTTTACACTCACGGTCACACGCCTGAGCTGCTCGGAACGGTCGGTAAACACACACACACACACACACACACACACACACACACACACACACACACACACACACACACACACACACACACACACACACATGAAGTAGATAGAAAATGGAGTTAGACACAGCGCCACTAGCAGACCGGAGGTTAATTAAATAGAAAATCAATAAGAAGAAACTACACCATCGCCCCAGACAAGCCAAGCCGCCCACACGTCACGGGCGGGAGAGGGAGTCTGTAAAGGCTGTGTTGCTCCCATCACTATGAGACACGCCCTAAAATATTGTCCACCCTCCGTCGGCTACTTCAGGAACCTGTTTGTGGTGCAGCCTGGACTGAGCCGTGATCAATGGATGTCTACTGACGGTGTGTTCTGTCCCTCTTGTTGATGTCCTGTCTAATATCACACCCTGGGAATAATGTCTTGTTCCTCTTTGTTCCTCTTGCTCTTGTTTCTCTCCTTCTGTGCCTTCGTCAGTTGTTATTTGCGTTTGTTTTATTTTTTCTCTTGATTTGTGAATTTGAATGTTGTGGTGGTAGTGATTTTGTCCTTATTTATATGATTATTTATATATATATTTTTGGTTTGTGGTGCGTTACTAAGTTTCTTTTGTTTTCTAATTTTATTTTAGGAACAAATTAAGTGTTTTTTTAATATTAT
>JAXIVD010007611.1:2500-19606 GCA_036785275.1 Cancer borealis
CAGACCGAATGACACAGACCGAATGACACAGACCGACCGACACAGACCGACCGACACAGACAGTCCGACACAGACCGACCGAGACAGACCGACTGACACAGACCGACCGACACAGACCGACCGACACAGACCGACCGACACAGACCGACCGACACAGACCGACCGACACAGACCGACCGACACAGACCGACCGACACAGACCAACCGACACAGACCGACCGACACAGACCGACCGACACACGCCGACCGACACAGACCGACCGAAACAGACCGACCGACACAGACCGACCGACACAGACCGACCGACACAGACCGACCGACACAGACCGACCGACACAGACCGACCGACACAGACCGACCGACACAGACCAACCGACACACACCGACCGACACAGACCGACCGACACAGACCGACCGACACAGACCGACCGACACAGACCGACCGACACAGACTGACCGACACACACCGACCGACACAGACCGACCGACACAGACCGACCGACACAGACCGACCGACACAGACCGACCGACACAGACCGACTGACACAGACCGACCGACACAGACCGACCGACACAGACCGACCGACACAGACCGACCGACACAGACCGACCGACACAGACCGACCGACACAGACCGACCGACACAGACCGACCGACACACACCGACCGACACAGACCGACCGAAACAGACCGACCGACACAGACCGACCGACACACACCGACCGACACACACCGACCGACACACACCGACCGACACACACCGACCGACACACACCGACCGACACACACCGACCAACACACACCGACCGACACACACCGACCGACACAGACTGACCGACACAGACCGACCGACACAGACCGACCGACACAGACCGACCGACAAAGACCGACCGACACAGACCGACCGACACACACCGACCGACACAGACCGACCGACACAGACCGACCGAAACAGACCGACCGACACAGACCGACCGAAACAGATCGACCGACACAGACCGACCGACACAGACCGACCGACACAGACCGACCGACACAGACCGACCGACACACACCGACCGACACACACCGACCGACACACACCGACCGACACAGACCGACCGACACAGACCGACCGACACAGACCGACCGACACAGACCGACCGATACAGACCGACCGACACAAACCGACCGAAACAGACCAACCGAGACAGACCGACCGACACAGAACGACCGACACAGACCGACCGACACAGACCGACCGACACAGACCGACCGACACAGACCAACCGACACAGACCGACGGACACAGACCGACCGACATAGACCGGCTGACACAGCCCGACCGACACAGACTGACCGACACACAACGACCGACACACAGCAACCGACACACACCGACCGACACACACCGACCGACACACACCGACCGACACACACCGACCGACACACACCGACCGACACAGACCGACCGACACAGACCGACCGATAGAGACCGACCGATACAGACCGACCGATACAAACCGACCGACACAGACCGACCGAGACAGACAGACCGAGACAGAACGACCGAGACAGACCGACCGACACAGACCGACCGACACAGACCGACCGACAAAGACCGACCGAGACAGACAGACAGACAGAGACAGACAGACACAGACAGAGGGACACAGACAGACAGACACAGACAGACAGACACAGACAGACAGACACAGACAGACAGACACAGACAGACAGACACAGACAGAAAGACACAGACAGACAGACAGACAGACAGACAGTCAGACAGACAGACAGAAACAGACAGACAGACACAGATAGACAGACAGAGACAGACAGACAGAGACAGACAGACAGAGACAGACAGACACAGACAGACAGACAGAGACAGACAGACAGAGACAGACAGAGACAGACAGACAGAGAATGACAGAGACAGAAAGACAGAGACAGACAGGGACAGACAGACAGAGACAGACAGAGACAGATATACAGAGACAGACAGACAGAGACAGACAGAGACAGACAGACAGAGACAGACAGAGACAAACAGACAGAGACAGACAGACAGAGACAGACAGAGACAGACAGACACAGACAGACAGACAGAGACAGACAGACAGAGACAGACAGACAGAGACAGACAGACAGCGACAGACAGACAGAGACAGACAGACAGAGACAGACAGAGACAGGCAGACAGAGACAGACAGAGACAGACCGACCGAAACAGACCGACCGACACAGACCGACCGACACAGACCGACTGACATAGACCGACCGACACAGACCGACCGACACAGACCGACCGACACAGACCGACCGACACAGACCAACCGACACAGACCGACCGACACAGACCGACCGACACAGACCGACCGAAACAGACCGACCGACACAGACCGACCGACACAGACCGACCGACACAGACCGACCGACACAGATCGACCGACACAGACCGACCGACACAGACCGACCGAAACAGAACGACCGACACAGACCGACCGACACACACCGACCGACACACACCGACCGACACACACCGACCGACACACACCGACCGACACACACCAACCGACACACACACCAACCGACACACACCGACCGACACACACCGACCGACACACACCGACCGACACACACCGACCGACACACACCGACCGACACACACCGACCGTCACAAACCGACCGACACACACCGACCGACACACACCGACCGACACACACCGACCGACACAGACCGACCGACACAGACCGACCGACACATACCGACCAACACAGACCGACCGAAACAGACCGACCGACACAGACCGACCGACACAGACCGACCGACACAGACCGACCGATTCAGACCGACCAACACAGACCGACCGACACAGACCGACCGACAGAGACCGACCGACACAGAACGACCGACACAGACCGACCGACACAGACCGACCGACACAGACCGACCGACACAGACCGACCGACACAGACCGACCGACACAGACCGACCGACACAGACCGACCGACATAGACCGACTGACACAGACCGACCGCCACAGACCCACCGACAAAGACCAACCGACACAGACCGACCGACAAACACCGACCGACACACACCGACCGACACACACCGACCGACACACACCGACCGACACACACCGACCGACACACACCGACCGACACACACCGACCGACACACACCGACCGACACACACCGACCGACACACACCGACCGACACAGAAAGACCGACACAGACCGACCGACACAAACCGACCGACACAGACCGTCCGAAACAGACCGACCGAAACAGACCGACCGACACAGACCGACCGACACAGACCGACCGACAAAGACCAACCGACACACACCGACCGACAAAGACCGACCGACACAGACCGACCGACACAGACCGACCGACACAGACCGATTGACACAGACCGACCGACACAGACCGACCGACACAGACCGACCGACTCAGACCGACCGACACAGACCGACCGACACAGACCGACCGACACAGACCGACCGACACAGACCGACCGACACAGACCGAACGACACAGACCGACCGAGACAGACCGACCGACACACACCGACCGACACACACCGACCGACACAGACCGACCGACACAGACCGACCGACACAGACCGACCGACACAGACCGACCGACACAGTCCGACCGACACAGACCGACCGACACAGACCGAACGACACAGACCGACCGACACAGACCGACCGACACAGACCGACAGACACAGACCGACAAACACAGACCTACCGACACAGACCGACCGAGACAGACCGACCGAGACAGACCGACCGACACAGATAGACCGACATAGACCGACCGACACACACCGACCGACACAGACCGACCGACACAGACCGACCGACACAGACCGTACGACACAGACCGACTTACACAGACCGACCGACACACACCGACCGACACACACCGACAAACACACACCGACCGACACACACCGACCGACACACACCAACCGACACACACCGACCTACACACACCGACCGACACACACCGACCGAGACAGACAGACCGAGACAGACCGACCGAGACAGACCGACCGAGACAGACCGACCGAGACAGACCGACCGAGACAGACCGACCGAGACAGACCGAATGACACAGACCGAATGAAACAGACCGACCGACACAGACCGACCGACACAGACCGACCGACACAGACCGACCGACACAGACCGACCGACACAGACCGACCGACACAGACCGACCGACACAGACCGACCAACACAGACCGACCGACACAGACCGACTGACACAGACCGACCGACACAGACCGACCGACACAGACTGACCGACACAGACCGACCGACACAGACCGACCGACACAGACCGACCGACACAGACCGACCGACACAGACCGACCGACACAGACCAACTGACACAGACCGACCGACACAGACCGACCGACACAGACCGACCGACACAGACCGACCGACACAGACCGACCGACACAGACCGACCGACACAGACCGACCGACACACACCGACCGACACAGACCGACCGAAACAGACCGACCGACACAGACTGACCGACACACACCGACTGACACACACCGACCGACACACACCGACCGACACACACCGACCGACACACACCGACCAACACACACCGACCGACACAAACCGACCGACACAGACCAACCGACACAGACCGACCGACACAGACCGACCGACACAGACGGACTGACAAAGACCGACCGACACAGACCGACCGAAACAGACCGACCGACACAGACCGACCGACACAGATCGACCGACACAGACCGATCGACACAGACCGACCGACACAGACCGACCGACACAGACCGACCGACACACACCGACCGACACACACCGACCGACACACACCGACCGACACAGACCGACCGACACAGACCGACCGACACAGACCGACCGACACAGACCGACCGAAACAGACCGACCGACACAGACCGACCGACACAGACCGACCGACACAGACCAACCGAGACAGACCGACCGACACCGACCGACCGACACCGACCGACCGACACAGACCGACCGACACAGACCGACCGACACAGACCGACCGACACAGACCGACCGACACAAACCGACCGACACAGACCGACCGACACAGACCGACCGACACAGACCGACCGACACAGACCGACTGACACAGATCAACCAACACAGACCGACGGACACACACCGACCGACACACACCGACCGACACACACCGACCGACACATACCGACCGAGACAGACCGACCGAGACAGACCGACCGAGACAGACCGACTGAGACAGACCGACCGAGACAGACCGACCGAGACAGACCGACCGAGACAGACCGAATGACACAGACCGAATGACACAGACCGAATGACACAGACCGACCGACACAGACCGACCGACACAGACAGTCCGACACACACCGACCGACACAGACCGACCGACACAGACCGACCGACACAGACCAACCGACACAGACCGACCGACACAGACCGACCGACACACGCCGACCGACACAGACCGACCGAAACAGACCGACCGACACAGACCGACCGACACAGACCGACCGACACAGACCGACCGACACAGACCGACCGACACAGACTGACCGACACACACCGACCGACACAGACCGACCGACACAGACCGACCGACACAGACCGACCGACACAGACCGACCGACACAGACCGACTGACACAGACCGACCGACACAGACCGACCGACACAGACCGACCGACACAGACCGACCGACACAGACCGACCGACACAGACCGACCGACACAGACCGACCGACACAGACCGACCGACACACACCGACCGACACAGACCGACCGAAACAGACCGACCGACACAGACCGACCGACACACACCGACCGACACACACCGACCGACACACACCGACCGACACACACCGACCGACACACACCGACCGACACACACCGACCAACACACACCGACCGACACACACCGACCGACACAGACTGACCGACACAGACCGACCGACACAGACCGACCGACACAGACCGACCGACAAAGACCGACCGACACAGACCGACCGACACACACCGACCGACACAGACCGACCGACACAGACCGACCGAAACAGACCGACCGACACAGACCGACCGACACAGATCGACCGACACAGACCGACCGACACAGACCGACCGACACAGACCGACCGACACAGACCGACCGACACACACCGACCGACACACACCGACCGACACACACCGACCGACACAGACCGACCGACACAGACCGACCGACACAGACCGACCGACACAGACCGACCGATACAGACCGACCGACACAAACCGACCGAAACAGACCAACCGAGACAGACCGACCGACACAGAACGACCGACACAGACCGACCGACACAGACCGACCGACACAGACCGACCGACACAGACCAACCGACACAGACCGACGGACACAGACCGACCGACATAGACCGGCTGACACAGCCCGACCGACACAGACTGACCGACACACAACGACCGACACACAGCAACCGACACACACCGACCGACACACACCGACCGACACACACCGACCGACACACACCGACCGACACACACCGACCGACACAGACCGACCGACACAGACCGACCGATAGAGACCGACCGATACAGACCGACCGATACAAACCGACCGACACAGACCGACCGAGACAGACAGACCGAGACAGAACGACCGAGACAGACCGACCGACACAGACCGACCGACACAGACCGACCGACAAAGACCGACCGAGACAGACAGACAGACAGAGACAGACAGACACAGACAGACGGACACAGACAGACAGACACAGACAGACAGACACAGACAGACAGACACAGACAGACAGACACAGACAGACAGACACAGACAGAAAGACACAGACAGACAGACAGACAGACAGACAGTCAGACAGACAGACAGAAACAGACAGACAGACACAGATAGACAGACAGAGACAGACAGACAGAGACAGACAGACAGAGACAGACAGACACAGACAGACAGACAGAGACAGACAGACAGAGACAGACAGAGACAGACAGACAGAGAATGACAGAGACAGAAAGACAGAGACAGACAGGGACAGACAGACAGAGACAGACAGAGACAGATATACAGAGACAGACAGACAGAGACAGACAGAGACAGACAGACAGAGACAGACAGAGACAAACAGACAGAGACAGACAGACAGAGACAGACAGAGACAGACAGACACAGACAGACAGACAGAGACAGACAGACAGAGACAGACAGACAGAGACAGACAGACAGCGACAGACAGACAGAGACAGACAGACAGAGACAGACAGAGACAGGCAGACAGAGACAGACAGAGACAGACCGACCGAAACAGACCGACCGACACAGACCGACCGACACAGACCGACTGACATAGACCGACCGACACAGACCGACCGACACAGACCGACCGACACAGACCGACCGACACAGACCAACCGACACAGACCGACCGACACAGACCGACCGACACAGACCGACCGAAACAGACCGACCGACACAGACCGACCGACACAGACCGACCGACACAGACCGACCGACACAGATCGACCGACACAGACCGACCGACACAGACCGACCGAAACAGAACGACCGACACAGACCGACCGACACACACCGACCGACACACACCGACCGACACACACCGACCGACACACACCGACCGACACACACCAACCGACACACACACCAACCGACACACACCGACCGACACACACCGACCGACACACACCGACCGACACACACCGACCGACACACACCGACCGACACACACCGACCGTCACAAACCGACCGACACACACCGACCGACACACACCGACCGACACACACCGACCGACACAGACCGACCGACACAGACCGACCGACACATACCGACCAACACAGACCGACCGAAACAGACCGACCGACACAGACCGACCGACACAGACCGACCGACACAGACCGACCGATTCAGACCGACCAACACAGACCGACCGACACAGACCGACCGACAGAGACCGACCGACACAGAACGACCGACACAGACCGACCGACACAGACCGACCGACACAGACCGACCGACACAGACCGACCGACACAGACCGACCGACACAGACCGACCGACACAGACCGACCGACATAGACCGACTGACACAGACCGACCGACACAGACCCACCGACAAAGACCAACCGACACAGACCGACCGACAAACACCGACCGACACACACCGACCGACACACACCGACCGACACACACCGACCGACACACTCCGACCGACACACACCGACCGACACACACCGACCGACACACACCGACCGACACACACCGACCGACACACACCGACCGACACAGAAAGACCGACACAGACCGACCGACACAAACCGACCGACACAGACCGTCCGAAACAGACCGACCGAAACAGACCGACCGACACAGACCGACCGACACAGACCGACCGACACAGACCAACCGACACACACCGACCGACAAAGACCGACCGACACAGACCGACCGACACAGACCGACCGACACAGACCGATTGACACAGACCGACCGACACAGACCGACCGACACAGACCGACCGACTCAGACCGACCGACACAGACCGACCGACACAGACCGACCGACACAGACCGACCGACACAGACCGACCGACACAGACCGAACGACACAGACCGACCGAGACAGACAGACCGACACACACCGACCGACACACACCGACCGACACAGACCGACCGACACAGACCGACCGACACAGACCGACCGACACAGACCGACCGACACAGTCCGACCGACACAGACCGACCGACACAGACCGAACGACACAGACCGACCGACACAGACCGACCGACACAGACCGACCGACACAGACCGACAAACACAGACCTACCGACACAGACCGACCGAGACAGACCGACCGAGACAGACCGACCGACACAGATAGACCGACATAGACCGACCGACACACACCGACCGACACAGACCGACCGACACAGACCGACCGACACAGACCGTACGACACAGACCGACTTACACAGACCGACCGACACACACCGACCGACACACACCGACAAACACACACCGACCGACACACACCGACCGACACACACCAACCGACACACACCGACCTACACACACCGACCGACACACACCGACCGAGACAGACAGACCGAGACAGACCGACCGAGACAGACCGACCGAGACAGACCGACCGAGACAGACCGACCGAGACAGACCGACCGAGACAGACCGAATGACACAGACCGAATGAAACAGACCGACCGACACAGACCGACCGACACAGACCGACCGACACAGACCGACCGACACAGACCGACCGACACAGACCGACCGACACAGACCGACCGACACAGACCGACCAACACAGACCGACCGACACAGACCGACTGACACAGACCGACCGACACAGACCGACCGACACAGACTGACCGACACAGACCGACCGACACAGACCGACCGACACAGACCGACCGACACAGACCGACCGACACAGACCGACCGACACAGACCAACTGACACAGACCGACCGACACAGACCGACCGACACAGACCGACCGACACAGACCGACCGACACAGACCGACCGACACAGACCGACCGACACAGACCGACCGACACACACCGACCGACACAGACCGACCGAAACAGACCGACCGACACAGACTGACCGACACACACCGACTGACACACACCGACCGACACACACCGACCGACACACACCGACCGACACACACCGACCAACACACACCGACCGACACAAACCGACCGACACAGACCAACCGACACAGACCGACCGACACAGACCGACCGACACAGACGGACTGACAAAGACCGACCGACACAGACCGACCGAAACAGACCGACCGACACAGACCGACCGACACAGATCGACCGACACAGACCGATCGACACAGACCGACCGACACAGACCGACCGACACAGACCGACCGACACACACCGACCGACACACACCGACCGACACACACCGACCGACACAGACCGACCGACACAGACCGACCGACACAGACCGACCGACACAGACCGACCGAAACAGACCGACCGACACAGACCGACCGACACAGACCGACCGACACAAACCAACCGAGAGACCAACCGAGACAGACCGACCGACACAGAACGACCGACACAGACCGACCAACACAGACCGACCGACACAGACCGACCGACACAGACCAACCGACACAGACCGACCGACACAGACCGACCGACAAAGACCGGCTGACACAGACCGACCGACACAGACTGACCGACACACAACGACCGACACACAGCGCCCGACACACACCGACTGACACACACCGACCGACACTCACCGACCGACACACACCGACCGACACACACCGACCGATACAGACCGACCGACACAGACCGACCGATAGAGACCGACCGATACAGACCGACCGATACAAACCGACCGACACAGACCGACCGAGACAGACCGACCGAGACAGAACGACCGAGACAGACCGACCGACACAGACCGACCGACACAGACCGACCGACACAGACCGACCGAAACAGACAGACAGACACAGACAGACAGACACAGACAGACGGACACAGACAAACAGACACATACAGACAGACACAGACAGACAGACACAGACAGACAGACACAGACAGACAGACACAGACATACAGACACAGACAGACAGACACAGACAGACAGACACAGACAGACAGACAGACAGACAGACAGTCAGACAGACAGACAGACACAGACAGACAGACACAGACAGACAGACAGAGACAGACAGACAGAGACAGACAGACAGAGACAGACAGACATAGACAGACAGAGACAGACAGACAAAGACAGACAGACAGAGACAGACAGAGACAGACAGACAGAGAATGACAGAGACAGAAAGACAGAGACAGACAGAGACAGACATACAGAGACAGACAGAGACAGACAGACAGAGACAGACAGACAGAGACAGACAGAGACAGACAGACAGAGACAGACAGAGACAAACAGACAGAGACAGACAGACAGAGACAGACAGAGACAGACAGACACAGACAGACAGACAGAGACAGACAGACAGAGACAGACAGACAGAGACAGACAGACAGCGACAGACAGACAGAGACAGACAGACAGAGACAGACAGAGACAGGCAGACAGAGACAGACAGAGACAAACCGACCGAAACAGACCGACCGACACAGACCGACCGACACAGACCGACTGACATAGACCGACCGACACAGACCGACCGACACAGACCGACCGACACACACCGACCGACACACACCGACCGACTCACACCGACCGACACACACCGACCGACACACACCGACCGACACACACCGACCGACACACACCGACCGACACACACCGACCGACACAGAAAGACCGACACAGACCGACCGACACAGACCGACCGACACAGACCGTCCGAAACAGACCGACCGACACAGACCGACCGACACAGACCGACCGACACAGAACGACCGACACAGACCAACCGACACACACCGACCGACACAGACCGCCCGACACAGACCGACCGACACAGACCGACCGACACAGACCGATTGACACAGACCGACCGACACAGACCGACAGACACAGACCGACCGACACAGACCGACCGATACAGACCGACCGACACAGACCGACCGACACAGACCGACCGACACAGACCGAACGACACAGACCGACCGAGACAGACCGACCGACACACACCGACCGACACACACCGACCGACACAGACCGACCGACACAGACCGACCGACACAGACCGACCGACACAGACCGACCGACACAGTCCGACCGACACAGACCGACTGACACAGAACGAACGACACAGACCGACCGACACAGACCGACCGACACAGACCGACCGACACAGACCGACCGACACAGACCGACCGACACAGACCGACCGAGACAGACCGACCGAGACAGACCGACCGACACTGATAGACCGACACAGACCGACCGACACAGACCGACCGACACAGACCGACCGACACAGACCGACCGACACAGACCGACCGACACAGACCGACTTACACAGACCGACCGACACACACCGACCGACACACACCGACCAACACACACCGACCGACACACACCGACCGACACACACCAACCAACACACACCGACCTACACACACCGACCGACACACACCAACCGAGACAGACAGACCGAGACAGACCGACCGAGACAGACCGACCGAGACAGACCGACCAAGACAGACCGACCGAGACAGACCGACCTAGACAGACAGACCGAGACAGACCGAATGACACAGACCGAATGACACAGACTGACCGACACAGACCGACCGACACAGACCGACCGACACAGACCGAACGACACAGACCGACCGAGACAGACCGACCGACACACACCGACCGACACACACCGACCGACACAGACCGACCGACACAGACCAACCGACACAGACCGACCGACACAGACCGACCGACACAGTCCGACAGACACAGACCGACCGACACAGACCGAACGACACAGACCGACCGACACAGACCGACCGACACAGACCAACCGACACAGACCGACCGACACAGACCGACCGACACAGACCGACCGAGACAGACCGACCGAGACAGACCGACCGACACAGATAGACCGACACAGACCGACCGACACAGACCGACCGACACAGACCGACCGACACAGACCGACCGACACAGACCGACCGACACAGACCGACATACACAGACCGACCGACACACACCGACCGACACACACCGACCGACACACACCGACCGACACACACCGACCGACACACACCAACCGACACACACCGACCTACACACACCGACCGACACACACCGACCGAGACAGACAGACCGAGACAGACAGACCGAGACAGACCGACCGAGACAGACCGACCGAGACAGACCGACCGAGACAGACCGAATGACACAGACCGAATGACACAGACCGACCGACACAGACCGACCGACACAGACCGACCGACACAGACCGACCGACACAGACCGACCGACACAGACCAACCGACACAGACCGACCAACACAGACCGACCGACACAGACCGACTGACACAGACCGACCGACACAGACCGACCGACACAGACTGACCGACACAGACCGACCGACACAGACCGACCGACACAGACCGACCGACACAGACCGACCGACACAGACCGACTGACACAGACCGACCGACACAGACCGACCGACACAGACCGACCGACACAGACCGACCGACACAGACTGACCGACACAGACCGACCGACACAGACCGACCGACACAGACCGACCGACACACACCGACCGACACAGACCGACCGAAACAGCCCGACCGACACAGACCGACCGACACACACCGACCGACACAGACCGACCGACACACACCGACCGACACACACCGACCGACACACACCGACCGACACACTCCGACCAACACACACCGACCGACACACACCGACCGACACAGACCGACCGACACCGACCGACCGACACAGACCGACCGACACAGACCGACCGACAAAAACCGACCGACACAGACCGACCGACACACACCGACCGACACAGACCGACCGACACAGACCGACCGAAACAGACCGACCGACACAGACCGACCGACAGAGATCGACCGACACAGACCGACCGACACAGACCGACCGACACAGACCGACCGACACAGACCGACCGACACACACCGACCGACACACACCGACCGACACACACCGACCGACACAGACCGACCGACACAGACCGACCGACACAGACCGAGCGACACAGACCGACCGAGGTTAATGGTAGAGAGGACGGTAAGGTGATCAGATGTACCCACAAAGTCCAGTGGGCGGCACTGTACACAGTCACCTGCCAGGTCCGTCAGCACAGGGTCTAAGGATCCACCATGCTGATGTGTAGGGAACTCAACGTGGTTGCGAAGTCCCTCCACCACTGTTAGCTCCGTAAATGCTCTCATTACGAGGTGTTGATTGAGGTCTCCTATAATGGCAACGTTTTGACAGTTGTGGGCCGCCATTATGTCATCCAGGTTATTGGTGAGGTAGGTCAGCGGCTCACTTCCCTGCCACTGAGGTCGGTACATGACACACAGCAGCAGGGCGCCCCTGTCAGCAAGGATGATGCGGCAGAACATCATCTCCAGCACATCAGGTGTGTTGACTGTCAGGGCGTCGACACAGAGACCCTCGCGATGGCACACAGCTAAACCACCTCCCTGCCCACCATGACGATCACGTCTCTCTCTCTCTCTCTCTCTCTCTCTCTCTCTCTCTCTCTCTCTCTCTCTCTCTCTCTCTCTCTCTCTCTCTCTCTCTCTCTCTCTCTCTCTCTCTCTCTCTCTCTCTCTCTCTCTCTCTCTCTCTCTCTCTCTCTCTCTCTCTCTCTCTCTCTCTCTCTCTCTCTCTCTCTTTCTCTCTCTCGTCAGTGATCCTTAGCAGGGAACACACAGGAGCCTCTTCAAGTGTATTAATAAGAGTTTAGCTTCACACTTTCGCTGTTGAGTCAGGCTGCTGAACGCCAAGCTAATGAGTGCTGCTACATCCCACTAAGCTGCTACATAACCTTGATGTATTAGGTTGTAGCGTAGCAAGACATAGTGCTGTTGATTTAGGTTTTGATGTGTTTAAGTTGTGTTTAGTTTGGTGAGGTTAGGTTATTAAGTATGTTATATTGTTAAGTGTTAGGCTTGGTGTAAAGTAAGGTAAGATAAGGTAAGGTAAGGTAGGGCTAGGTTGGGTTAGATTAGGTTAGGTTAAGTTAGGCTAGGCTAGGTTAGGTTAGGTCAGGTCCGTGATGACTGTGACTCACTTTTTCTCGACCTTAAGTTAGTTTAGGTCAACTTAGGTTGGGACGCGTGTGTTATGCTCTATCCTGTCACACACTGGGTAAATGTTTATTAGTTGGTGTTAGGTTAAGCTTAGGTTAGGCTAGGTCAGGTTTGATCAGGTCTGTGATAACCGCAACACATTGGTTCATTTTGTGTCTAAGTTAAAATGGTATAGTTTAGGTCAGTTTAGGTTTGGACGCGTGTGATCTATTCTATCCTGTAACACACTTGGTAAATCTGTGTTAGTTGGTGTCGTGTGCTGAGACGCGGTTGTTGAGTGTAGATAGGAAGAAGGAAGTAAAGTGTCACCTTCACCAGGGCAACACAGTGTTTATCAAGGCCACTGGGAGGGACGCCTGCAGGGTGTGTGGACAGACAGGACAGTGGTTGTGGTTGTGGTTTGGTTCTGTCCACATACTATTATTATTATTATTTTATTTACCACAACAGAATACACTATTATCAATTTGAAATGGAACAATGACACTTTTGGTCCATCACAAAATTGCTACATAAAATAAGATCAATTAAGAACAGTATACATTAAAATAGAATCAATATATACATCTGAGTCTGTGACGTGTATACTTTTTTGTTATTATTTATTTTCGTTTGTGTGTTTGTAAGAAGAATATACATGTACATTCACTTCCATATCTTCTTTAGTTCCATGTTTGTTCTTGTACTTCATCTTATTGACTCTTTAGTTCCTTCTGGAAACCCATATTTCCTTTCTTTCTCCACTTGACTGAAGTCGTACTCCAAGGTAGTATATCAGGGTGACGTGTGGATGCTTACTCTACTCGAGGACAACCTGAAGAGTCTACCCCACCAGGAGAACACCTCGCCCCCCCCCCCCCCCCCCCCTACAAGCCCCACCAAGAGAACACCTCGCCCCTTCCCCCCTCCATCCCAACACACCTGTCTAGCAAGGTGCAAGAATACTAAGTGTTTACCACTGCCCCATAAACAGGAGTACATGCAATGGATGCCTGAGTGAACAAACAGTAACAACAATTAAAATAGACAAGTAATTGATATGTAAGCACTTCAACAGGTGAATATGTAAAGGCAAACACATAGGTGGAAGATCACATTAGAATAACAAGCATAACAGTAAAGGAGACAAGAAAGGAATAGAAGAAGGAAGTATGGGAGAGTGGGAAGGATGATGGTAATAATAATAATAATGAAATAATAATAATAATAATAATAATAATAATAATAATAATAACAACAATAACAACAATACAAAAGAAAGAGATAAAAACAAAACATAACAGTGTATCATGTGAGGCGGAGAATATACTGTATGAACCCAGACACATATTTTACTCTTAATATTCTTGTGGTCGTGAAGGGAAGGAAGCAGGAAGGTAAACAAAGGGAAGGGCATGTGGGCAGGTGAAGTGAGTCACGGCTGAGGTGGGCATCAAGGAGTGGCATGAAGGATGTGTGTGTATGTGTGTGTGTGTGTGTGTGTGTGTGTGTGTGTGTGTGTGTGTGTGTGTGTGTGTGTGTGTGTGTGTGTGTGTGTGTGTGTGTGTGTGTGTGTGTGTGTGTGTGTGTGTGTGTGTGTGTGTGTGTGTGTGTGTGTGTGTGTGTGTGTGTGTTTCCCTGTGACTCTGCGGCTGAGGGTCTGTTGGTGTGGCAGGAAATGATTGATATAAATATGTTGATCTGATAAAGAAAAAGTAAAGAAGGAGGAAAGGAAATATTAAGACCAATGCATTTTTAGAATAGGATGAAAGGTATTTACACTTACTTCTGACTAAAACTATTTGTTGATGTTTCAAAAATGTATCCGTAAACTGGTAGTATTATAATAGAAAAAAACCTTTGCACAAACTTGCCTCATAAAAGTATTGCATAAAAAAACACACACCAAGAATAAATCACTCCTTCGTCTGCGTTGTTGTATATGCAAATACCTAACATGTTGGTTGCCATAGAAACATAACATAACGTGATCACTTAATTACTCACTCGACCATTTGTTGTCTGGGAAAAAAAAACAAAGTGTGTTAAGAAGCACCGCAAGCTGTGAGAGAATGTGTGTGTGTGTGTGTGTGTGTGTGTGTGTGTGTGTGTGTGTTGTGTGTGTGTGTGTGTGTGTGTGTGTGTGTGTGTGTGTGTGTGTGTGTGTATGTGTGTGTGTGTGTGTGTGTGTGTGTGTGTGTGTGTGTGTGTGTGTGTGTGTGTGTGTGTGTGTGTGTGTGTTTGTGTGTGTGTGTGTGTGTGTGTGTGTGTGT
>JAXIVD010007612.1:5000-19604 GCA_036785275.1 Cancer borealis
GGAATACGAGGAGAAAAGGAGAAGGAAGCAAGAGGAATGAAGGAAGGGAATAAGAATAGGAGGAGTAGGAGGAGGAGGAGGAGGAGGAGGAGGAGGAGGAGGAGGAGGAGGAGGAGGAGGAGGAGGGAAAGTAAGGAAGAGGAGGAAGGAGGGAAGAAAAAAAAAAAAGAGTAGATTAGTAATGAAAACAATTTAATAATAATAATAATAATAATAATAATAATAATAATAATAATAATAATAATAATAATAATGAATACATACATACATACATACACACACACCATGATCCCCTTCCCCCCCTCACACACACACACTACCCCCTCCTCCTTGCCCCCCCCCTCACCTAGTAGGCCTAGGCGGTACTGTGGCACGACTAACACCACATCCCTGTCCATAATGATGTACTCTTGTAGGGAAGCGGCGCCCCCTACCACAAAGGCGCCCCCGTGCAGCCACACCACCACGGGCACACTCACGTTGCCGCTCACGCCCACGCCCACACCTGACACCTGGGGAAGGGAGGGGGGCACAGGTAGATATAGGTGATTACAGGTAGATATAGATGAATACAGGTAGATAAAGGTAAATATAGGTAGATCAAGGTAGATTTAGGTTAGTACAGGTAGATACAGGTAGAAATAGATGATTACAGTTGAATATTCAGGTAAATACAGGTAATTACAGATAGATCAAGGTAGATACAGGTAGATAAAGGTAGATACAGGTAGATAAAGGTAGATACAGGTGTGTTAATAAGTAAAATATATAAAATAATAAAAATAAATGACAAAAAAATAACAAAATAACGAAGAACAAAATAAATAATTCAACCAAACCTACATATGTATACATTTCCAAGCACTCCCATGTACGTAAGTGATCGTGTGTGTGTGTGTGTGTGTGTGTGTGTGTGTGTGTGTGTGTGTGTGTGTGTGTGTGTGTGTGTGTGTACGTACCTTATGTGTGTAGACGTAAAGGTTGAGGCAGTCTTCCACGCCCTCAGTAATCCCAAGGGCGGCCTGGGCACAGGGGGGGCGGGATTCCCTGGCATCACGGACCCCCGCCCACGATACTCCAGGCTCGGGGGGCTGAGGAGGGGGAGGGGAGGGAGGAAAGGGAGAGAAAGGTGAGGGGAAGGGAGGAAAAGGGAGGAAAAGGAAGGGTGAGGGAGGGAAAAAAAAAAAAAATAAATAAATAATAATAATAATAATAATAATAATAATAATAAATAATAATAATAATAATAATAATCTTAGCAATGTATTCTTCACTATATCAATTATTTCACACACACACACACACACACACACACACACACACACACACACACTCACCATAAACCTGAGCCTATCGATGGGTGGGCGTGCGTAAGGAATAGCCGAAAAGGCGTAATACTCCCGCCCACTCTTACTGGTCCTGGTGCCGCCCCTCACCACGCCCCCAGACACACGCACCTCCACGCCCACGCCCACGCCCGCACACGCCAACACACCCACGCACACCAACACGGCAAACATGACTGTGTGTGTGTGTGTGTGTGTGTTTGAGTGTGTGTGTGGATATAGTGACACGTGTATGAGAGATAAGGAAGAAGAGAGAGAGAGAGAGAGAGAGAGAGAGAGAGAGAGAGAGAGAGAGAGAGAGAGAGAGAGAGAGAGAGAGAGAGAGAGAGAGAGAGAGAGAGAGAGAAAGAGAGAGAGACTAAACGAAGGGAATGAGAAATAAAAATAGTAATAGTAGTAGTAATACCACCACCACCACCACCACCACACCACCATCACCACCACCACCACCACACCACCATCACCACCACCACCACCACACCACCACCACCACCACCACCACAGGTAATCCCCAGGTATAATTGATAGGCGTGGGAGACGTCACCTGGTAGACACCCGCTCATCTGTCCTTGTACACACACACACACACATATACACACAGATATATAAGAGTACAAGCATCATATATATACACACACACACAGATACACACACACATATGCACATACAAGTTTAAATTAATAGTAAATTATAAAAAACACAAATTAAATGAACACATACATACACACACACATACACACACACACACACACACACACAGACACACATAAATAAGATGATTGGATAAGCATACAATGAGTAACCTTTCATTATATAGATAAAGAAATAATGAAGGTCACCACTACAATGATTAAGACCAAAAAATGGAATATATACTGTCATTATACATCCTCCACATATAAAAAAAAAAATATAACTTGACAGAATACAATGAATAGTAAAGACAATGAATACAATGAATAGACACGACAATAGTTTCAGAGTTAGAAGGGCGTATGAGGAGATATTGGAAGAGATGAATTTACCAACACTTGAGGAAGGAAGGGAAGGAAGGGAAGGAAGGGAAAGAGAAGGGAAGAAGGGAAGGGGAAGAAGGGAAGGGGAAGAAGGGAAGGAGAAGGGAAGGAGAAGGGAAACAGAAGGAAGAAGAAATATAGACGTAATGAACAGTTTGAAAGAATTTATAGATACACAAAAAAATATAGTTTTCCGTATAGAAGTATAGACGCATGGAACAGTTTGAAGGGAGAAATATAAACGCAAGAAGATTAACATAATAATAATAATAATAAAACTAACAAAACACACACACACACACACACATACGCACACGGGATAAATAATACATACACAAATTTGAGTAGAAATTTGTATATTTTCATTATTTTTTTTTCAGAATCTAATGCAATACAATGAATAACCTTGAAACAAAACATAGGAATTAATGAATGGATGGTATGGGGGGGGGGGCGCTGGTTTTTTTTTTGGGGGGGCCGGGGGGGGGGGGGGGGTGGCTGGCTTTATTTTTTTTTTGGTAGGGGGGGCGGTGTATATTAGCCCCAGTAGTTTAAAAAAAAAAAAGTAAATAAAAATAGAAATGATTGAACAGAGAGTACAATGAATAATAATAATAATAATAAGTTAGTGAATAATAATGATAAAAAAAATAAAATAAAAAATAAACTAGATTATTATTATTATTATTATTATTATTGACTTTCATAAGCAGGGCCATAATTATCATCATCATCATCATTATTATTATTCTTATCTATTTATTTATCATCATTATCATTATCATTATTATTATTATTATTATTATTATCTCTCATTTACTGAATATTTTCCTTATTTTTTCATCTTTCTTTCAATTTCTTTCATTTTTTTTGTGCCCTTATAACATTAAACAAGACATTTCATTATTCATTTTTTTCATTATGAGTTACAATAAGCAGTAGCAGGAGTAGTAGCAGTAGTAGTAGTAGTAGTAGTAGTAGTAGTAGTAGTAGTAGTAGTAGTAATAGTAGTAGTAGTAGTAGGAGTGATATAATTGAAAGTAGTAGTAGTAGTAGTAGTAGTAATAGATAGCAATAGCAGTAGCAGTAGCAGTAGTAGTAGTAGTAGTAGTAGTAGTAGAATTTCCACACACACACACACACACACACACTTAGGAGGAAAGAGAGAAAGAGAAAGAAAGAGAGAATATGATAATAATAATAGAAAGAATAATAATAAAAATAAATAAAAATAGAATAAATAGAAGAGAAAATAAGAAAAAATAAATCAAAATAAACAAAAAAAAATGAACAAGTATCATTAAAAAATCTATTCTCTCTCTCTCTCTCTTTCTCACTCTCTTTCTCTCTCTCTCTCTCTCTCTCTCTCTCTCACTCAAACTTTATCCTTTAAATTACCCTTAAAACTATCTTTTTTTTCTCTCTCTTTTATCTGGAAATGTGTGTGCGTGTGCGTGCGTACACGAGACAGGCCTGTGTGTGTACGTATTTCGTCATCCATGTATGTATGCAACAAAGTTAAGAGACACACATACACGAACAATTATATGACTGTAATGAAAGGTGATGCGTGTACGTATATATGTGCGCGCGTTCATGTGCACCAAAAAACGCTTGTAAGCCTAATACACACACTAGAAAGCAAATTTATAGGCCTATCATCCCGTTTTCTTTACTAATTAATCACTTGGAAGGGGAGGCTCAAGCAATGATAGGAATACACACACACACACACACACACACACACAGATGTACACACTTTTAAATACTTTCTAAAAATTGTGATCCTTTAGTTAGAATAAAAAATAATAATAATAATAGAAGATGGAGGAGGAGGAGGAGGAGGAGGAGGAGGAGGAGGAGGAAGGAACAACTACAATAATAATAATAAAAAACAATAATAATAATAATAATAATAATAGCAATACAAAAATTATATTACCTTCAATAATAATAATAATAATAGTAGTAGATAAAAAAAAAAATAAATAAATAAATAAAAAAAAACAGAGAGAGAGAGAGAAAAGTGTTTCGAGTAAAGTACACACACACACACGTACACACACAGGTAGAGGGAGATAGACAGTAGCAGTAGCAATAGTAGCAGTAGTAGTAGTAGTAGTAGTAGTAGTTAATAGTTTGTTCCCTCGGGTGGTTGGGCCAGTTTGACATTCTCCTTTTGGGTCATAAGTCGCCTAAGTTCTTGCAGCACGGTCTTAATGGTGTAGTTACGCTGCCAACGACCTAGCACTGACACCTGCCGACGGTCCACCTGTAACAAAGGAAGGCTCGTTAAGGTGGTCTGGGTGTGTCAACGTGGTCTCTGTGTTGTCCTGATGGTGTAATTGTATTTATAGTTAATTATTAATGTTATAATTTTAGTTTAGTTTTAGTTAATTATCAATGTAAAAAAACTAGCAACACTCTGTCACACACACACACACACATACGTACACACACCTGGCTACCACACCACACACACATACACAGACGGTGGTGTGCGTGTGGCTTGGCATCTAAACAGTGTACACGTATGGCAAGACACATCACACATCACACGCACACCCATACGCACACATACGCACACGCACCATTCCTGTTTGACTGTTAATCCCCTGCATGTTGATCCGGCTGATGAAGCGGATGTTGGGTGGGTCATCCGGATATTTGTTGCCGCACTCCACCTTCAACGAGTACATCCGGTTCTCATAGTTGGTCTGGCGGATGACGAGACGGATGAGAGAGTGAAAATACAGGTAGATACAGGTACTATTTCATGTGGTTATATTTATTTCAAAACAAACACACAAACACACACACACACACACCCTTCAAAACACACCCAAATACACACTTGAAAATACACAAACACACACACACACACACACAAAATCTCACACACACACACACACTCACCCTCGGAGGTCCAATGATCATTCCGGTCCAGTTGGTGAGTGTCATGTCTGAGTCGTCCTCGAGGCCCCAAGAGATTGTACCATCACCCACACCCTTCTGGCCGGCCTCCAACTCCTCCAGCAGCCGGAAGTTACGAGGAACAACTACAAGGGAGGGGAAAGGGGGTTTAGGGGGGTTGTAGTGAGGTTAGGTTTGGTTAAGGTTAAGTTAGGTTAGATTAGGTTAGGTTAGGTTAGGTTAGGTTTGGTTTGGTTTGGTTTGGTTTGGTTTGGTTAAGTTAGGTTTGGTTTGGTTTGGTTTGGTTTGGTTTGGTTTGGTTTGGTTTGGTTTGGTTAGGTTTGGTTTGGTTTGGTTAGGTTAGGTTTGGTTAAGTTAGGTTTGGTTTGGTTAAGTTAGGTTTGGTTAAGTTAGGTTAAGTTAAGTTTAGGTTAGGTTAAGTTAGGTTAGGTTAAGTTAGGTTAGGTTCCTACCTCATTTTAATAGACAAAAGGTGAGGTAATATGTGTTTGGTAATGTTAATTGTGTGTAATTATCAACACTAAGTCTGTATTAGTTTAAGATCAACAATTACATGACCAAACAAAGTGGAATAATATAAGTAGTGTACATCTAATGAAACACACTATACAATCTGACACTGTAACACACCCGTACACTATAAATACACACTACACTATACCCGTACACTATAAATAAACACTATACTACATTAATTCCATGGAACTCTGTAAATCTCTTCCTTTGTCTGTTTTTCCACCTGCGTATGACTTAAACTCTTTCAAAATAGAAGTGTTAATGCACGGTCTATTTTACCATTCTTTCACCCATGGCGCAGGTAGGCTTCAGGGAGACCTTAGAGCAGGGGTGGCCAGCGGAGACTCCTCACGCATATAACGTTGTAGTCCCGGCGACGGTGTTATGACAGCTAGGTATAGTCTCAAAATGACTTCCAATGTTCTGTTGGTTACGGTTCTGGGAATGAAACCTAATATTCTGTTTGTCGCTGATGCACTGTTCTCTAGGTCCAAGATCCTGACTAATTAACACCACTAATTATACGCAAACCTGTACTATTTTAAGTATATCCATTATTAGTATTATTGCGGTCTCAATATCTCGCTGCCAGCCTAACCGCCGGCCTACCTTCCTGTCATCTGTGAGTTTACTAATGTTACTGCTCACCCCTGTGTCTAAATAATTTGTGTACGTATATCTAAATCGTGTATGTGTATCAAGCACGTACATACATACATCCCAGGCAGGAGTGTGCGTATAATTAATAAGGGAACACTAGGGCGGCTAATTGTACTTGTCATTGTGACGTATAATTAATATAAAAATAACTGCGTGTAATAATAAAATACCTAACTTAACCTAACCTAACCACCCTAACCTAACCTAACCTAACCACCCTTCCGCCCAGCCTCCAAGTTAGGGGGAACACATACACGGAGGGAAGGAGTGTGTACATAGAGTGTGCGTATCACTCGGAGGGCCAGCCAAGGGACGCCAGCCACCAATGAACACACACACACACACACACACACACACACACACACACACACACACACAGGAAAATAGAAAGGATGGAAAATAACGCAAAAATAAGATAGAATAACCTTGAAATATTATATAAACACAACTTAATGATAATATTAATAAGAAGAATGTGATGAAGGAGGAAATACACCAATAAATAAGACAAGAAAATAAGGAAAATAAGGAAAAATAAGGAAAATGCACATCAATAAGACCATAAATAGAATAAACTTAATAATAAACAAGAAAATAAGAAAAAAAAAGTTAATTTTCACCACAAATAAGACAATGAAATAAAAAAATCAGGAAAATACAAAAATCAGGACAAATCAGGAAAATACAAAGAATCACACATCAATAACAACAACTATACAATAAAATGCATCATGAAATAACAATAAAATAACCAAAAATTTCATAGATAAAATGACAAACAATAAAAATACCAAACCAAACCCATCCCTTCCCACCCCAAAAACAAAAACAAAAAACAAACAAACTCAAACACAAACAATAACAAACAACAATAAGATAACGATAACAAACCCAATGATGAAATAAATAAATAAATAAAATAAATATAATCAACAAACAAACACACAAACACACCTGGCTTCTCACCTGTGTTCGGCGCCGCCATTTTACTTATAATTACACCCACGTCGCTGCTTCTCTTGGCTCCTGGGTGAGGGGAAAGTGTTCTTGTTTCCCCTCAGAGGCAGGGCGGCGGCAGGATGGACAGCAAGGGGCGGCAGGGGGCGGCGAGGGTCTCTATCTTACCCTGTAACAGTCTTCTTCCTCTTGTGTCCTGCAGCGTAATGGCGGATCCTTCTTGATTTTATTTTGTCTACATTGTTTTTTGGTAACTTTTTTGGTAATGCAATGTAGTTTTGTTGATATTATTGGGTTTGTTAATTTATGTATATTGTTTTTGTTTCGTAAGGTTTGTTTCATAAGTGTGTTATTTATTGTTTTGTAGTTAGATATTTGATGTTTTGTTCCTATTGTTATCTAAAGTTAATCTTTTGTTGTTTTTATGTAGTGTAATCTATGTTTTAAGTTGTATTATTCTATTAATATCACTTTTTATCTCGTAAGATTTGTTTAATAAGTATATTGCTTTCGTTTTGTGGCAACTATTTGAGTGTGACATATTTATGGTATAAATTTTACCTAATCATCGAAAAATATAGATAAGAGGAGGTAGCTAAGGCGATACGAGACATGGAAGAGATAAAATATGAAGCAAACATCCTCCCTTAGTTCACTTTGGCAGCTGTAGTACACCTGGTTTCCCTATTCTTGGACAATGTTGAAGCATTATGGTTATTAGTGTAATCTTCTCTGATTTCTTGGGTCAGACCTCGTATTTTATTTTCCTCTTCTTCTCTTCTTCTTGTGAGCCCTTCCGTTTTGTTTGTATGGTTCAGTACAGCCTGAGCCCACTCTTCGTACCTGCCTCCATATCTCTTTGCCAATCCAGCTGAGTTCCTTTGCATGGACGACTTCCTGGAATAGGCCCTAATGGTCCTGTGGCTCCAGTCCGGCAGCCTCATTACTGTCTCTATTTTGGGTGCGTGTGGTGGTTATGTGTGCTTGATGTGTACCTTTTAAACCTTTTTAACTCCTGATAATAATAATAATAATTAAAGAAATTGAATGGCATTAACTATAGGGGAAGGAGTTAGTAATAAATTAACAAAAGTAATTAGTTCACTTGAATGAAGGCGCGTTCGGATGAAGGAATCACTCCGTAGCGTGACGACCAACAGCTGCGGCCTCCCACCAGTCGGAGTCACTCTACACCATGAATCCCTTAATCATCCTTAAGATTTGAAAAGGTCTATGGTTATTTTGAAGCCATTGTTGCGGGTCATGCTTGAACGGTCGATAATAAAGTAGTCGTCCGGCTTTAAATTTGTGAAACATTTGAAAATTTTGAACACCGTTAGAAAGTCTCCTCTTAGTCTGCGTTTAGTGAGAAAATAAATTAAGTTCTTTAAGACGTTCGTCGTCTGGTTTATTGTGCAGTTTTGGAATAATTTTGGTTATCCTACGTTGAATTCCGTCTAGTTTAATAATGTGTTTACGGTAATAAGGTGAGCAGAGCTGTGCGCAGTACCTGAGCCACACATGTTATTTTTAAGTTATCTATCTATTCTAGTTTTGTATTTGATCTAACTAATATTACTTCAGTTTTCCCTAAATGCAAAGATACCTTATTATCTATGATCCAGGCGTTACATCGTTCCAGTTCTTTTCCCAGTCTATTTACAATAATGTCTGCGTCTTTGTGTTAAATGAGAAAATTAAAGAGAAAGAAAAAGAGAGAATTCTTTTTCGATCTATACAACATTTTTGCATATTAAGGAGGAGGAAGAGGAGGAGGAGGAGTGAAACGAGGAGAATGTATGAACTAATTGTTGTTGATATTTAAAAATGGCTTCAAAATTATTACGTTTTTCCATTTGTTTCATTACTTTCAAACCAAACGGTCATAGCCAATATTAGCAATTGTTAATTATTTCTTCAAGAAGCTGTAAGAATCATCAAACGTTAATATAATCGTCTATTTGTATGAAAATAAACTAATCAAAATAAAACTAAATCTAAAAATGGCTTCAAAACTATTACGTTTTTCCATTTATTTCATTACTATCGAACCAAACGGTCATAGCCATCATTAGCAATTGTAAATGATTTCTTCAAGAAGCTGTAGGAATCATCAAACGTTAATATAATCGTCTATTTTTATGAAAATAAGCTAATCAAAATAAAACTAAAAACGTTTAAAATTTTTTATAAGTGGTGTAAAGTTTTTGAATATTACAACTTGTAGCTTCCATATTTTGATGTAAAAATGTTTAATCTATATATTCTTAACGTTTTTTAACAATAATTTAATTTATTGATTAAGTAATTCAATAATAACCACTGGAACTAGTTTTTAAGCGGAAAGTTAACGGTTATTCAGTCAATATTCATAAATAAAACATTATATAAACCAAATATCGATTAAAAATTACATATCATTAATGCAATTATTTGTTTTAACAAAATTTTGTCTCAAATAACTGTATATATAGAGATATAAATGAAATGGTAATATAATAATTAAGTTACTAAATCACGAAAGAACAAAATTACACACCAAAAATATATTCAAACTTACATGAAAAATATAAAAAAACTCAAATCTAATAGAATTTCATCTGAATTATATCTAAAACTCAAATTAAGCTATAAAATAATGACGTCATATTTAAAAAATACTCCGCGAAGATCAAGAAGCCGCCCACGCTAACCTCAGTTGACTTACAAACTCGAACGTGAAAGTACGTATTTTTTTAAGTGTGTACACGTGGTCGCCGGCGCATCCCGAAATCCGGATTAAAAGTAAGAAAAACGGATAAATTACAGATATAGGGAAGGTGAATTAAGCGGAAATGAAGGGGAATAGGCTAATACGTAAGATGATTATAGTGTATTAAGGTAAAAGTGTTGAAATAAGAGAAAATATGGGATTTGGTACATATTAGTATAAGCTATATAGTTTTCCAAGATGGCGAACGGTGGTGGTGCTGTCAGGTGGTGGTGGTGGTGGTAGTGGTGGTGGTGGGGTGTTGTGGGTGGCTATGGGAGGTTGGGGGTGATGGTAGGGTGTTGTGGGTGGTATGGGGGGTTGGGGGTGATGGGGGGGGGGGGAAATTTGCCACAAAAAAAGTCAGATAAATTAAAAATATCAAAATTTTAAGCTAACCCAACCCAACCCAACCCAACCCAATCTAATCCAATCTAATCTAATCTAACCTAATCTAACCAAACCTAACCTAATCAAACCTAACCTAACCTAACCTAATCAAACCTAATCAAACCTAACCTAATTAAACCTAACCTAACCTAACCTAACCTAATTAAACCTAACCTAACCTAACCTAACCTAACCTAATTAAACCTAACCTAACCTAACCTAACCTAATCAAACCTTATCAAACCTAACCTAATTAAACCTAACCTAACCTAACCTAACCTAACCTAATCTAAGCTAACTCAACTCAACTCAACTCAACCCAACCAAACCTGACTACTACTACTACTACTACTACTACTACTACTACTACTACTACTACTACTACTACTACTACTACTACTACTTACATAACATTACTACACTTTACACTTTACACTCTTCAAATCCAAATTTAGAATGTCTTCACCACACCCAGCCTTTGACTCCCTATCTGTGGCGGGGACCAGCAGTGTCCCCAGGTGGGAGTGCCCCTCTGTGCACCACGTCGGGAGTCTTGACACTTCCTCTAACACTTTAACTCTCCATTTGTGCAACATTTGTGGCCTTGGATCTAATTTACAATGTGTGGAACGCCATCTCTCCTCCACTAAACCTCACCTTGTCTTCCTAACTGGACACCCGCCCCTTCTCTGTTCTCTGTTCCATAATACTTACTCTATCCTCCTTTGCAATCCAAACCTGACTGGTGCACATGTGTACGTAATGACTAACCCGGTGAACAAACCTTCACCTTTGCCTTCCTTCATGCCTTCGCCGCCTTGGGTTCCTGACTGGTGCACATGTGTACGTAACGACTGACCTGGTGAACAAACCTTCACCTTCATGCCTTCGTCGCCTTGGGTTCCGGACAACAGTTTGAGTGGCAGTACTTTGTATGGCAATAATTCATACGTCAAGATAAATATGTACGGTATAAAGTTCGTAATGGGAAAACATCGTAATTGAAAAGCTTGTAAATGTTAAATGTTCGTTAAAAAAAGTGTTGGTACTCGTTAGGTTGCGTCTGCGTCGTTAGGCTGCGTTAGGTCAGGTCATGTCAGGCTAGGTCATGTTAGGTCCGGTTAGGTCGCTACCAACATCTGCATACGAACTTTAACGTACAAACTTTTTCATACGTACTTTTTTCAACCGAACTTTATCCCTTACGAACATTTGCTTACCAACAATTGTGTACAAATTTAATGCATACAAACTATTTCCACGCATACTTTGGTCCTAGAATCCCTGGAGACACGCATGACATTCTTGATCATTACTTACCTCCCAACGCTTCACCTTACTCTTAAACTTTTCTCTCCGTTGGGCTCCTCCGATGACAATGTTACCTCCATCACCTGTCCTATCACTCCAGGGCAGCCTCAGGACCCGCCTAAACAGAGGTGATTCTGACATTTCAACTCTGCTAAGTGGGAGGACCTGAGGCAATACTAGTCTCATTTTCTACTGGTGATCTTGCTTTCCTAACTGAATCTTGGTCATCCTCTTTTAGGGGACGGGGGGGGGGAGGCGGTGAGGGCTCAACTCATACAGCTCTTTTAAACAGGGTGGAGTCTAACGCTGGTATTCTTAAAAAAAACTTTCCCTTGCCTCTCCTGGTGTGGGTCCATTCGAGGTACCGCCTAATCAACTCTCCTCCTCTGACTGACTGCCTTGACGCTTTAAATCACCGCCGCAATGTTGCATCTTTATCTATCTTCTACCGCTATTTTCATGCTGACTGCTCTTCTGACCTTGCTAACTGCGTGCCTCCCCCCCCTCCCACCCCCGCGGCCAAGACTTTCTACTTCTCATTCTTATTCTGTACTTAACTCAACCCAACTAAACATAACTAAACCTAACTAAATCTAACTAAACCTAAGTGAATCTAACTAAACCTAACTAAATCTAACTAAACCTAACTAAACCTAAGTAAATCTAACTAAACATAACCAAATCCAACTAAACCTAACCAAACCTAACCAAACCCAACCAAACCTAACTAAAACCTAACTAAAACCTAACCAAACCTAACCAATTCTAACTAAACACAACCAAATCCAACTTAACCCAACTAAACATAACTAAACCCAACTAAATCCTAACTAACTAACCCTAACCTAACCTCGCCAAAAATAATGATAGTGTATTTTATTCTGTAATTGATCGGCATAACAGTTTGGTGAGATGTCAACAGGTATCTTGAGGTTAAATTTGCAGTTAATTATCAAGGTAACGAGATAGCGAACGGGTCGGTCGTCTTACCTATACTTACCCAAAAGTCTATATATGCGTACACGACCCACAAGTCTATATATACGTACACGACTAATGCAAGTATGTATTCAATATGGCGGTGTGTGTGTGTGTATATATGACTGTTTTGCATATAAGGACAAAATTCTATATACATGACTGTAATGCGAATATTTTCTCTCGGGTTTAGTTAGATTAGGTTACGTTTAGTTAGGTTAGGTTTGGTTAGGTTACGTTTAGTTAGGTTACGTTTAGTTAGGTTTGGTTAGGTTAGGTTAGCTTACGTTTCGTTTAGTTAGGTTACGTTTAGTTAGGATATGTTTAGTTAGGTTTGGTTAGGTTAGGTTAGCTTACGTTTCGTTTAGTTAGGTTACGTTTAGTTAGGTTATGTTTAGTTAGGTTAGGTTAGGTTACGTTTAGTTACGTTTAGTTAAATTAGTTTTTGTTCGGCAGCTCTGAGAAAATTATACGAACAAATTATATTTTTCCGGTAAAATTGTATATCTTGACCAGAATGGCGTGTGGCTAGGAAATAAAATGGCGTCTGCACCTAGCACAACACCCTTTCTTTGCCGTAACCTAACTAAACCTAACGTAACTTTAAAAAAAAGAAGATAATCCTATTTATTTCTGTCATTCATCGGCATAACTTGAAGTGATGTGAATAATTATCTGAGGTTGAATTTGCAGTGCATTATAAAGGTAACCAGATATTTACCTGGAGGGGGTTTGGGGGGGTGGGGGTTGGAGTGGTGGTGGTGGTGGGGGGTGGGGGTTGGAGTGGTGGTGTTATGGGGTTGGGGGTTTGGGGGTGGTGGGAGGACGTTGGGGGAATGTTAGGGGTGGTGGGGGGTTGGGGGGAATGTTAGGGGTGGTGGGTTGAGGGGTTGGGGGTAGTGGGGTATTGGGGGGGTTGGGGGAATGTTAGGGGTGGTGGGGGGGTTGAGGGGTTAGGGGTGGTGGGGGGGTTGGGGGCTTGAGGGGTTAGGGGTGGTGGGGGGTTGGGGGGTAAGTCTCGTGGGTATTTGTAACTCATTTAAGGCAACACACGCCCAAGGGGAGGTGAGGATAACTCCCCTCTCCTCCCCCTCTTTTATCCTGTCCTTCCCCTCTCCCTTCCTTCTCCCTCTCCCTTCCCCCTCCCTCTCCCTTCCATCTCCCTCTCCTCCCTTCTCCCTCCCTCTCCTCCCTTCCTCTCCTCCGACACTGTTTTGTCTCGGTTAACCTGATGAGAAGACAGCCTGAGGCGAGGGAGGAGGAGGAGGAGGAGGAAGGGGAAGGAGGAGGAGGGGAAGGGGGGAGGACAGAGGGAAGAAATGATTAGAATTGTTAACAGAACGAGAGAGAGAGAGAGAGAGAGAGAGAGAGAGAGAGAGAGAGAGAGAGGAGAGAGAGAGAGAGAGAGAGAGAGAGAGAGAGAGAGGAAAGTACGGGGAAAAATTCTGGAAATAAGAGAGAAAAGAGGAGGAGGAGGAGGAGGAGGAGGAGGAACGCGCGGTCACAATATCTTCTGTGACGCAGTGCGACAGAGGTAAATCCTCCTCTTCCTCCTCCTCCTCCTCCTCCTTCATGGCTTCCTTCCTTCCTTCCTTCATCCATTCATCCATTTTCCCTCCTCCCATTTTTTCCCTCCTTCCTCCTATTCGTTCCTCCATCTTTTATAAATATCCTTCCTTCCTTTCTTCTATTTTTTTTCTCTCCACTATTATGTTTTGGATTTTATATCAATTTCTCTCTCTCTCTC
>JAXIVD010007613.1:2500-5000 GCA_036785275.1 Cancer borealis
TTAGCTGAGCCGCGTTGTTGCCTACCCGATGCCTTGCTCTGATTGGCTGACGCACATTCTTTCTTGCACAACCCTCGGTCACTCTTCCTTGACGCTGGATTCACCGCCGCGTCGGGCTTTGGAGTTTTAAGAACATCAGCCCACGATGTAAGTTTTGCCTTGGGCTCAGAGGGTACGATGGCAGCCTGTGGTGGCGACGCAACCTTCCCGGAGGACGACTGGCTTGTAACAGTTGACCCGCAGCAACCAGTACCAGACTCACGTTCACTAGTGCTTAACTTGATGTCCGTCTTAAGAACATCAGAACAGGAATAAATTGTTGCCTTGGGTACAGAGGACACGATAGCAGCCTGTGACGGCGCCACAACTTTCCTGGAGGACGACTGGCTTGTAACATTTGACCCGCGGCGACCAGGACCAGATCCACGTCCCTTAGCAGTGCTTCTTGACTTGATGTCCGCTTTCTGTGACGCTATATTTAACGCAACCTTCACCGCAGGCTTGTGTTCCTTCACTACTTGAGCCCAACACTTAGTGAGTGGCTGAGACGGGGCGGGCACGAGGATAGCCGTTGAAACCTGATTACCGGACGCCTTCTTCTTAATGTATTTTCCACTCGAACTTGACGTATCTTTTTTTTTCAACTTAACATTGTATTATAATCAACAGAGTTACAGAGATGGTCACACAATTTAGGCTAACACACTACCTGCAGGAAAGCTGCCTAACAATGAAATATTGACGCTATTCTTAAACTCTCGAAGTATGTGTTCCACAGTGAGTACCGCCTTCACGTCTGGCCGGGCACGCATGTGTTTCCTGAACTTCATGATGATGGAATACACACTTGTATCTCGGCAGCGCGTCACAAAGTCCAAGAAGGTGAAGCTATGGTAGGCACAGGTGTTGAACATCCTGTCTTGTAATTGAACGCAAACCATCTTCACCTTCGATGTTGGTCACAGTACTCGAGGAAGGCTGGGTGAGGCGGTGCGTCTTCGGAGTCATGGTAGATGTAGTGACCGTCAGGACAACAATACACTGACACCATATGACCCACAAAGCCGTACTGCAGGCCCAACAACATGCCCTCTCCGCGGCGAAGCGGAGGCTGCTGCACCAAACTCATCCCGCCGACCACGAACCGTGTTCGTTTACCGAACGGGCGCGGCGTTCCCCTGAGTATTTGTTTGACGTCATCATCCTTGAGCATGCGTGTCTCACGCATGAGTCGGATCTCGTCTAATACCATCGTAATGGATTTATTGCTAATTTTGACAGCATCCAAAACTGAGGTGACGAGAATATAGAGGTAGTTTTTATTCGGACATATTTAATCTTATCTTGACTTAGCAGAGGTTGGAGTTGATGTAGTTAACTCCAAGCTCAAAAGCAGATTATCAAAACGGTCAAAATATGTATCTATTTTCATTACTTGATTTTTTCTGCACACGATGTAACTTTTGACTTGAGCTCAGAGGGTACGATGGCAGCCTGTGGTGTCGACGCAACCTTCCCGGAGGACGACTGGCTTGTAACAGTTGACCCGCGGCAACCAGTACCAGACTCACGTTCACTAGTTCTTAACTTGATGTCCGTCTTAAGAACATCAGAACAGGAATAAATTGTTGTCTGGCCTCATAACACCTCCTACAGAACCTTGCTTGCATCCTTTTCTGTACAGAGATCCTGGTAACTGTGTCTGAGTGTGTGAGTCCCTTACTCACTGATCCCTGAGTACCAGTGTTTGGTCTTCGCCTTGCAATACGTGACTTGGGATTTTGAGTTCCTTGTCCTAGGTCCTTAGCACGTTTGAGACAGTTCTGGCATCACAATCCCTTGTTTTCTTTGCCTGTTTTCCTAACATTAATGTGTGTTTCTCCCTTACGTCCAGTGCATTCTTCTTTTTTCTTATCAGCTGCTCCAGCATTCTGTTTGAAGGTCGTCTTGCCTTGCTTGATGGCAGTCTGCTCTGTCTCTTTGATCATCTGCTTCTTTCGCTGTTTTTTCTTGTTCTTTACTTCTGTCCACATGACCTCACTGTCAGTGTTTGAAGGTGCTTGGAGTGTTTTCTTCAGGTTCATTGGACTTGATTTCAGCGTGGAGACTGGCTGAATTCCTTTGTTCATTGGTGTTATAGCCTGTGTTTCTATCTTGTTATTATCTTTGTCAATATTTTCCTTTCCTTCATCTGCATTGATTTCACTGCTTTCCTTTACTGATGAGATTAATGTATTTTCCACTCGAACCTGACGTATCTTTTTTTCTTCAACTTAACATTGTATTATAATCAACAGAGTTACAGAGATGGTCACACAATTTAGGCTAACACACTACCTGCAGGGAAGCTGCCTAACAATGAAATATTGACACTATTCTTAAACTCTCGAAGTATGTGTTCCATAGTGAGTACCGCCTTCGTCTGGCCGGGCACGCATGTGTCTCCTGAACTTCATGATGATGGAGTACACACTTGTGTTTCGGCAGCGCATCACAAAGT
>JAXIVD010007613.1:7500-15000 GCA_036785275.1 Cancer borealis
TGTTTTCTCCACAACATTTGCTTCATACTTGGTGGACAAGAGACAGATTTCCCTCTTGTCTTGCCATTTCACTAACATGGTATTTCCTTTCCTTGCAAACAGAGCCTGATTTTTTTCAAGTTGTTCTTGTTGCACTGCTTTGGGTGGCCCTCTCCCTTGCCTGGTTACACCCGTCAGCAATGTTGCTCGAGTTTATAAATAGTCAGATAACTTCAGGCTGTTGTACCAATTATCAGTTATGATGTGTCTGCCTTCATCAAGTAGGTCACAAAGGACTTTTACAACAATTATCTCTGATACAGTAAGATGGGAAGCATTTGAGGCGCCAAGAGCGAATGTATCTTTTTCCATAGTATAGCATGAAATTCCATGAATATCCCTTCCACTGTTCATCACTTGGAGAGGCGACGAACACTTTCACACCAAACCTTGCCCTCTTACTTTTCATGTACTGGCGAAAGGCTAGTCTCCCCTTCCACAAGATCAAAGCCTCATCCACAGCTACACTCCTGCGTGGTCTCATAACCATTTGGCAGCGTTCACGTAACAGGTCTAGATATGGCTCGATGCGTGTTGCTGGACGATTCCTTCTGACAAGGCCTGTTAGAGAAAATCTCAGAAATTTCATGATACTAAAGAAGCGGTCTCTTGACATTACTTCTTTACAAAACACAGCAGGGACAGAAAGCAGCATGTCAGTGCTCCAGTAGTGCATCATTCTAGGAATAGGCATAAAAGCCATTGCCATGACAAGAGCTAGCAATGTGTACATATCATCATGTGTGACTGGGCGCCAAATAATGCTGTTCACACGACCTTGTTTCTCAGGGTGTTCAGCGATATATTTCACAGCCCTCTCGTTCACCCATTCACATAACTTTCCTACCAACTCAACATCAAAGAAAAGTTTGAAAACATCAGTAAAAGACATGAGAGACAAATCTCCTTGTGCAGGATTCAGTCCAGAAAACTGAGAAACAAAAGGGGGTAGAGCTTCAGGACGCTTATCAGAAAACACATCCGCTATCAACCTCCAACCATTCTCGACCTCTCTCATTTCTAGCTCAGGAACGTCAAGTTCACCATCACTCATTGAGTCACAGTCATCAGCACTACTGTCGTTCTCCGTGTCTGGGGTATATTCATCCCCACTACTGTCATCAGTAAGGTTATCCATGACCAATAAGGAGGAAAAAAAAAGCAGAACAGGTGACTTATTACCATGAATGACAAAGGCAGAAGGAGGCTAGGGAGTAAAGTGGTGGGTCGGCGGCAAGGGGAGTGTTACCATATGGGCGGCATTGAGTTATTTACTGTTTTATGATTTGTTGAGAGCGGAGGTGGGCGGAGCTGTAGACCTAAGGCCTCTTCTACTTGCGTGAATCCGTTTCAGATCACTGAATCTGGGCGGGGCTTGGCCGCTCTGGGCGGGGCTTAGCCGCGAAATCGTGTTCTATTTACCATCTTAACCCGTGATCTGTAACAGATTCCTGAATCCGTCGAATCTGATTTGGGAGGTGGGTTATAGCAGACGACACTCGTTCGCGGGTTTTTTGCACCAGCCTGAGCCAGCCTCTTCTCAGAAGTTAATATTGATATATACCTCCAATAAAACAGTGTATATATACGAGGAAGATAGTAAGCGGTAGATAAATATTGTAGAAATGTTACTGTAGGCACAGAATTGTATAATAGTGGTGATGAATACCAGAAACAAAGGAGATATATAACAGCAGCCTCTTCTCGGAATTTATTATTAATATATACCTCCAATAAAAACAGTGTATATATACGAGAAAGATATTAAGTGGTAGAGAAACGTTTCAGAAATACTACTGTAGGCTTAAAAGTGTATAATAATGGTGATGAATACCAGAAACGAAGGAGATATAACAGCAGCCTCTAACCGGGTTATTTATTTTCTTTGAATTTTGATATATACTCCCAAGAAAACAATTTACTTGTACGTGAAAGAGATTAAATGGTACAAAAAGTCTGCATAAATGTTTGCAAAAATATGTATAACCGTAGCATATGAATAGTTAAATAAGATATCCCCAAAGTTTATTTTGGTTAAGGGGAAGCTCTACTCGGGAGTTTTACATTGATATACACAAATGATTCTGACACTCATTATCGTCCCAAATAATTAGTTAATAAGATATCCCCATTCCCCATCTTCTCCCAATAAACATGAGGACATGTGGGAATGTAAGGTTTTTTGGCTGGATGTAAAAGTAAAGTTTTACCCAAATCTAACCTAACCAGGGAAAGCCTATAGGCGCTACAGATTAGACATATAAAAATAAGAGGTATTTCTTTACAACTACTGCTCCACCTCTTTATTATATACATGAAGTCTTACATACTATACATAGTGTACTCAACACATCTGTGAAGATTTTAGGGGGTGCTTACCATTATTTACCTCGCAAAATGTCTTTGAAGTTATGTTATGTTGGTTAAGTTAGGTTAAGTTATGATTAGGTTAAGGTTGTTAGGTTAGTTTGCAGTTATATTATGGTTATGTTGTTAGGTTTGGTGTGGTTCAGTTAGGTTCGGTTACATAAGATTTTTACATTTTAATACCCAAACCCCCAAAAAAACTAATTTGCGAACCATAACTTCCGGGTGATAAAATGTAAAAAATCTTATATAATCGAACCTAACTGAACCTAACCATAACATAACCGTAACCTAACAACTTCAACAGAACCATAACTTGACATAATCTAACCAACCTAACATAACCTATCATAAATTCAAAGAAGTTTTGCGAGGTAAAAAATAGTGAGCACCGCCAGAAACCTTCACAGATATGTTGAGTACACTATGTATAGTATATTTATAATAAAGAGGTGGAGCAGTATTTGTAAAGAAATAATAGGTGTAACATTGTCAAGGTTAACCTTGAGGTTCATCAGACTTGAATCTACTTTTCAAGAATCTAATGGTGTTTTCAATAACACATTTAGTTATATAAAGATTTTTTATTGTACAATAAGCAGGTTGGTGATAATTAGGGCTGCCGCTGTCACCCTAAATGCATCAGGAAATGAAAGTTGTAACTCTCAACACTTCCTCGGAGAAGTGACTAGTGTGACGGCTGGGCAGCGACTGGCCTCTCATTGTTATTGTTTTGATCCAGCGAATCCAAAACAGATTCTGCTGTTCTATTTGCACCCAATTAATCCAAAACAGATTCGGATTCGGAGCAGAATCCGGAGTAGATTATTGAGAACAAATAGAAGAGGCCTCTAAGTGTAGGGCATGCGAGAGACAAACGCTCTCCCTAGAACACCAGGGGAGTTACAAATCCACCACAGGAAGAGAAATATGAGAGTGACGCGCGAGGTGCGTCATCGCATGACTGTACAGGCGAGCCATGACGCGCGAGATGCGTCATCGTAGTGAAGAGGTTAAAGCTTTGCAATGGTTAGATATATTTAACGGTGTTATATTATATTTCCTATGTAGGTCATATACATTTAGTTGCTCATGTTCATTACAATGTATAAATCTCAACGCTTTATTGATAACTGTTTGCATTTTCCTTTTCTGTGAAGGTGAAGCCATACAAATGGGTATTGAGGGATATTCCATAACCGGAATTAAGAGCGTTTTGATTAAAGTTGTTTTAATTTTAGGTGTTAGATTACTGAACCTTCGTAATTGTGACAAAATACCATTTCCCTTTTTTATTGTTTTAGTAATGTGACCAAGGAACCCATTTACCGTAATGTTTAACCCTAAAAATTTTTCCAGATTTGCTGGTTTCAATTTCTTTCCCGTTTACTTTGATTTTCTTTGTTTTAAGTTGAGCAATTGGTATTATTTTTAATTTCTCCTCGCTGGTTCTTATCTTTAATTTTCTTTCAATTTTACTTATTCTTTCGATTTCTCTTTCTACTTTTAATGTCATAATTTGTTTGGATTTACTTGGTGATGTTATGATTTGGGTGACATCGTCGGCGTACATCGTATCTAGACACCCGTGTTCTGGTGGTGGAAGGTCGTTTATATAGATTGTGTAAAGCGTTGGAGATAAGACACTTCCTTGAGGCACACCATTTAATAATTTTATTTCTTTGCTGTATTCATTTCCAAAGTTAATTTTTGCTTTTCTATTATCCAGAAAATTACATAGTTTTTTCTAAAACCTCAGGAAGTTCTAACCTTATTATTTTATACTTTAATCCGTTATGCCATACTTTGTCGAAGGCTTTCGCGACATCCCTTAGGACCATGTATACTTGCTTTTTTTTCCGCTAAAGTATTGACAATTGTTTCGTAGGTTGTTGTTATAGCAGTGTGAGTTCCTTTATATGTTCTAAAACCGTGTTGTCTTCCTTTTAATATTTCATTTTCAGATAAAAAAAGTATTAAGTCTTGATTGAATTATTCTTTCAAAAATCTTACCGGGTATTTCAAGTAATAAAATTGGTCTATAATTAATAGGATTAGTTAACGTTTTATCCTTTTTAGGTATAAATTTTATGATTGCCTCCTTAAAGGTGTTTGGAAAGTAACCAGCAGAAAAACATGCATTAAAAATGTTTTTTAGTTGTTCTAATGTTTTATGGGTACATTTTTCTAATATTACTTTATTAATTTTAGTGGAGCCAGGAGTTTTCTTTTTAGATCTTTTAATAAAGGATTTTATTTCTTCTACTGTTATTTCTCTAGTATGGAAATTATCGGTATTTATTCTGTTCATATTGGCTCTTGGAAAAAGTCTTACTTTATCAAAATTTACATTAATGTATCCGTCAATATGCTCGGAATGATTTTTATCGAAATTATTTTCTTCTTCTTCTGTGATTCTAAATACATTTCTCCAAGTTTTTTCCATTAAGTTACATTTTTCTTTGTCTGAGTGATATTTATTTCCGTCACTATCTTTCAGATAATTTGTGTAAGTTGTGTTTTTTCCTTTTAATATTCCTCCTCCTCCTCCCTAGCGCAGTACCGGAAAAATGCCTCCAAAAAATTAACTTTAACTGGGCAGTGCATAAGAGTGGATGAAGGTGGATAAGAGGAAAAGAAGAAACGAGGAATAGTGTGCAAGACCTACTGGGGTAAAGCCGGTGTCATGTCAAGGAAGAGAATAAAGAGCAGGAGGAGGAGGCGGAGGAGGAGGAGGAGGAGGAGGAGGAGGAGGAGGAGGAGGAGGAGGAGGAGGAGGAGGAGGAGGAGGAGGAGGAGGGAATTGGTAGGTGGTAGTGGAAGAGGACAGCAACGAGGATAACGAGGTTTTTTTAAATTTTACTTACCTTACACTGTCATCGTGTTAATATTGTGTATTGTGTGTGTATTGTGTCTATTGTTTATTGTATTCAACAACAAAAATAACAACAGCAACAAAAACAACAACAGAAACAACAACAGCAACAACAACAACAACAATAACAACAACAACAACAACAACAACAACAACAACAACAACAACAACAACAACAACAACAACAATAAGATAATACTTCGCTCGCCACTTACAGTTGACAAATGTTCTTTACAACACTACCAAAACGAATGTAACGGTGATATAGATTTAAAGTCAGTCTAATAAGTTTATCAAATGTTTATTTTGAGTTATTTTACAATGGTTTAGTATGGGTGACATTTTTAGAAATATATTTTTTACTTATATAACAATAGTTTTTTAAACATAAAAGTAAATAATAAATCGAAAAAACCAAACTGCAATTTCCGTAAACATAATATAATTGCTTCAATAAAATATTGTTTTCCAGATTCCTTATATTGTTTCAAAACTTCAACTTCATCCTTTATTGGCATGAGCGTCATTCCTTTACGTTCCTTTATGTGCAAAGGAGTTGCCGTGAGTGACAATAAGACTCATTTTGTGGAAGCCTCAACCTGAGTCTCTGTGACGGTGGTGCCACTCTAACACTCTCACACACATTCATCAGGGACTGAAGCCTCATCCACCTCCTCAACCCACGTCTTACCGGCTGTCTCTGCCGACTGTAGGGATACACTCCCTTGAATGGAGGATCCACTGCATTGAAGAGAAGATCCACTCCCTTGAAGGGAGAATCCACTGCCTTGAAGAGAGGATCCCCTCCTTTGAATGGAGGATCGACTTCCTTGAAAGGAGAATCCACTGCCTTGAAGAGAATATCCACTCCGTTGAAGGGAGGATCCACTCTCTCTAATGGAGGATCCACGGCCGGGAGTGGATGGTCCCCGGCCAGGAATGGTATATCCACGTCTTCGAGTGGATGGTCCACGTCGCTGATTGGCTGAGCCGCGTTGTTGCCTACCCGATGCCTTGCTCTGATTGGCTGACGTACATTCTTCCTTGCACAACCCTCGGTCACTCTTCCTTGACGCTGGGTTAACCGCCGCGTCGGGCTTTGGAGTCTTAAGAACATCAGCCCACGATGTAAGTTTTGCCTTGGGCTCAGAGGGTACGATGGCAGCCTGTGATGGCGACGCAACCTTCCCGGAGGACGACTGGCTTGTAACAGTTGACCCGCGGCAACCAGTACCAGACTCACGTTCACTAGTGCTTAACTTGATGTCCGTCTTAAGAACATCAGAACAGGAATAAATTGTTGCCTTGGGTTCAGAGGACACGATAGCAGCCTGTGACGGCGCCACAACTTTCCTGGAGGACAACTGGCTTGTAACAGTTGACCCGCGGCGACCAGGACCAGATCCACGTCCCTTAGCTGTGCTTCTTGACTTGATGTCCGTTTTCTGTGACGCTATATTTGCCGCAACCTTCACCTCAGGCTTGTGTTTCTTCACTTTTTGAGCCCAACACTTAGTGAGGGGCTGAGACGGGGCGGGCACGAGGATAGCCGTTGAAACCTGATTACCGTACGCCTTCTTCTGCATGACACGTGATGTGCCACGCGCCGCAGTGTTTGCCCCTTGGCACCGATTGTCTGGCCTCTTAACACGTCCTACAGAACCTTGCTTGCATCCTTTTCTGTACAGAGATCCTGGTAACTGTATCTGAGTGTGTGAGTCGCTGCTCTTACTCACTGATCCCTTTGTACCAGTGTTTGGTCCTCGCCTTGCAACACGTGACTTGGAATTTTGAGTTCCTTGTCCTAGGTCTTTAGCACGTTTGAGACAGTTCTGGCGTCGCAATCCCTTGTTTTCTTTGCCTGTTTTCCTAACATTAATGCGTGTTTCTCCCTTACGTCCACTACATTCTTCTTTTTTCTTATCAGCTGCTCCAGTATCCTATTTGAAGGTCGTCTTGCCTTGCTTGATGGCAGTCTGCTGTGTCTCTGCGATCATCTGCTTCTTTCGCTGTTTTTTCTTGTTCTTAACTTCAGTCCACATGACCTCACTGTCAGTGTTTGAAGGTATTTGGACTGTTTCGTTCAGGTTCATTGTACTTGTTTTCAGCGTGGAGACCGGCTGAGTTCCTTTGACTTCATCGGTGGGAGCGTTTGCTTTCATTGGTGTTACACTCTTTGTTTCCATCTTGTTATCATTATCAACACTTTCCATTCCTTC
>JAXIVD010007614.1:0-2500 GCA_036785275.1 Cancer borealis
CTGGAATTGGCTAAACAGAAAAAAGATATAAGGGAAGCAACACAAAGGCGTTGTGTAGAGAAACTTAAATTATTTACAAACTTTAATTAACGAAGATATGCTTCTGGAATCGCAACAATGTGTGTGTGTGTGTGTGTGTGTGTGTGTGTGTGTGTGTGTGTGTGTGTGTGTGTGTGTGTGTGTGTGTGTGTGTGTGTGTGTGTGTGTGTGTGTGTGTGTGTGTGTGTGTGTGTGTGTGTGTGTGTGTCTGTGTGTGTGTGTGTGTGTGTGTGTGTGTGTGTGTGTGTCGGGGGTTGGGGGAGGAGTAGTCGGTTTTCCATGTGATTGCACCTGTAGCCAACAAGTGTTTGAGCTCCGATCCGCAGACAGACGACACTCGCTCGCTGCTGATGCTAAAACGACACACCGATCATAACCACGAGTAACTTAGTTTGTGGAAGAGACTCGTGAGCATTGGTATCACTACTTTGGAATATTCATGAATCAGCTGTGTTTGTGACTTTGTGTGTGTGTGTGTGTGTGTGTGTGTGTGTGTGTGTGTGTGTGTGTGTGTGTGTGTGTGTGTGTGTGTGTGTGTGTGTGTGTACGTGTGTGTGTACGTGTGTGTGTGTGTGTGTGTACGTGTGTGTGTGTGTGTACGTGTGTGTGTGTGTGTGTGTATGTGTGTGTGTGTGTGTGTGTGTGTGTGTGTGTGTGTGTGTGTGTGTGTGTGTGTGTGTGTGTGTGTGTGTGTGTGTGTGTGTGTGTGTGTGTGTGTGTGTGTGTGTGTGTGTGTGTGTGTGTGTGTGTGTCTGTGTGTGTTAGACAATTAATTCATTTTAGATTTAGGAAGTATCATATCTCCTTCCGGTTTCTGTGTTGGTGTTATCAGTAATTGTATATAAAATATATAAATTGTTATGGCTTCAACATTTGGATTAATTTCTCTCGGGTATATTGAGAAAACCTCTGATATTAGCTCTGAAGAATTTAACTTGCACAGATTATATTATTAGAGGATGTATTTATCGTTTTGTTGCAGCATCAGCCTGCAGCTTAGTTGATATTTAACTGCAGGATTGTAATGACTATCGCGGTATTACTTTATTCAATGTGGTGACCAAGATTCTAGTTCTTTTTGCAAGTTTCCAGTTATCTGTTGTTTATGTTAATATGTGTACAAAACAAGCATTTTCTGCTCTTTATTTTATATTGTATACGTAGCTTATGTAAGGCTCATACTTTTTTAGTTATTTTTAAATACATGATTTCTGAAAAAAATTCAAAAATCTCATGAATATTTCCACACCTCTGAATCTCATGAAAATTGTTTCGTAGAAGCTCAAGGTCATGACGTACACGAATCTGGCCTAAATTTTATGATTACTAAAATATCAAACACCATCTCACCTTTGCTTGTATAATAAGTATAATGGAAATATATTACATGCAATCATATGAAAAATCATTTAACTCAAATACCATATTCAGTGATAAGAGAACGATGCGAGTTGCCGAATGTTCTTATGAGGATAATTTTGTTCTGGGGGAAGAAAGATGGCTGTCATTGATCGCACGGATGAGCATGAATGAACCTCTCTAGGTATCGCAGTATCTGTATAGTCAAGACCAATGGCCAGGTGATGTCAACTCGAACCAAAGAAAGCGTCACCTGCCGTGTTCTGTATCGACGCCCGAGGTGAGCAATAGCAGCAGCAGACGCCTCATCGGGGACAATGTGTGTAGAAGCGTTCATCATTTGTTTGTTCCTCACACTCCATGCGACCCATACTGAGCCTCATCACTGCAGGCATTCATCTTCCTCCCTGGAGGCGCCACGTGGTCAATGCCTCCGTCGGTGCTGATGGCGGAGGGTGTGTGCTGGTCACGGGGGTTAGAGGGAAACTTTAATGTTGAATGACTAAATGAAACGATGCAATTTTGAATCTGTAGTCAAGAAGTTCCATAATGTAATATGAATTCAATAGTTATCTGTGAGACCTTAAAAAGCTTGTCTCAGCACCGACCTTCTATTATCACATGATTTTACCTTGCATTAGTTCTAAACGTATTTAGTATTCTACAAGAGTGAACATGTACTGTCTTCGTGAGGCTTTTAATGTAAAAATAAATGTTGTCCCGTTTCAATTATCAAAGCAATTGATTCCACATAACTGATTCGCGTTCCGATAATTAACTAAGATCCAATCAATAATGAGCAGCGAAGGGCTGATAAGTATAGTAATTACACTCGATACTAATTGTTAAGAAACGAAGACCACGCAACGGTTTGCATCTCGCAGCTGGCTGTTGCCTTTTATATATTGTGTTTTACTCTTATTTTCCTTTCTTAATGCGATTTTATGATTAAGTCAGTTTCTCTCCTCTCTCTCTCTCTCTCTCTCTCTCTCTCTCTCTCTCTCTCTCTCTCTCTCTCTCTCTCTCTCTCTCTCTCTCTCTCTCTCTCTCTCTCTCTCTCTCTCTCTCTCTCTCTCTCTCTCTCTCTCTCTCTCTCTCTCTC
>JAXIVD010007614.1:7500-12500 GCA_036785275.1 Cancer borealis
GTTTAATGACCCTTGTATGTAAATTAATTTGGTGCAGAAAAATACGTTTATAGCAGCGACTCAGATTCTCTTTATCAAATATTCTAAAGTAGAAATTTGGAAACTAAGCATTATTTTCCAGCTTCCCCTTTGTGTTAATATTTCTCAGCTCACTTAATAAAGGTGGAGGTGTCGCGGCGGGACAGCTCCGAGGCGTGATGAAGAGACAAAGTGGCATAGAAACACTGGAGGAATATCTGGTGAAGGGGAAGAAAGGAACATATTTGCTGTAGTCACTAGAAAGAAAACGAAGATATGACGGAGACTGGCAATGAGTATGTATAAAGGTGAAGGGTGTTGTGTGTTTTCTGTTGTACGATATATAGTACACAGTTAAGGTCATACGCACATACGAGGCATTGGTGACTCAGAAAACAAAGTGGAATTAGTCTTGGTACTATCCATTCACTAAATTCAGTGTCTAGAGACTTCTTCATGAGTCCACCGCCATCATAATGTGTGCGTGTGTGTGTGAGCAATGGCATATGGGTGCGTGTGGGTGTACGCACAAACTACATTTACCTAACATTGGACAGGATTTTCTCATTTCGTCGCTTTTCGCTGAGTTGAGTGAATGGTGTGAGTCCTTAGTCGTCGCTGTCTTAGTAGTGGCAGTGTGGGTAGCTCAGGCCTGGCTCAGACGTCATTGTGAATAGGCCATCGGAGTGTCCCAGCACTTGTTACACACTCTTCACTTCATAAAGTTAACGCTTACACGGACAACGATGTAAAAAAATTATATGTAAGCCGATTTATGCAGCTTCCTGATTTTCCTGAAGATATAGAACACCGCTCGTAGGGTGCAATGTATGTGAAGTGAGGCTGCTGGTTTGACTCTAGGATGGAATAAATATTTCCAGCTCTGACTGGCACAGACACACCTGTCTCTATTATTAATGGAATGGCCTGAGCGAGACTACACACTTGCTTTCATACACTGACACTTTTGATGATGTTAGAAATATTTTTGGAGGACATGATTTGAACATTTATTTCAAGCCGTAAGTTGCAACACACTTGAAAAACTTTTCTACTAAATTTCCATTATCATTCTCTTGATAAACTACATGAAGTTCCATTGTTGGGATCAGAAAGTTTCACAAAATTTCGTTTACCAGATGTAGTTCCTAGGATAAACTGAATAAAATTGCTATGTTCAAGTCTGAGCTGAGTGCTGCCAAAACTTTGCAAGTCATGCATAGAAGAATCGAATGAAAGCATAACATTTTGTTATGCATAACTTCGTGTGAGTTTTACATGGCGAGCGCCATGCTTGTACAAATATATTGTTTGTGGAGCAGTGATGCATTTTTATTTTGAGATGGCTCCTGACATACCCATGACTTTGATGCATGCAATTGGTAACATAACATTATGGTTCTCTCAAAGAGATGTCTGCCACCAGACGTCACCTGTGTTCTGGCAGCCATCTCTGCATGCGTGTTCTGTCACAGTGAATCATATTTACATCTCTGAGAAACTTTGAGGCTCAATAGTGTCATATACTAATGAAATAACAGAAAAAACTATAAGAAAGAAAAAAATATATACATATATGTGTATATATAAATATATATATATATATATATATATATATATATATATATATATATATATATATATATATATATATATATATGATTGGATCATAACTACTTGTGTCTAAGAATGTACAAGCAGAATAGGAGAAATAGATAGATAGATAGAAAGTGAGAGAAATAGAGAGAGAGAGAGAGAGAGAGAGAAAGAGAAAGAGAGAGAGAAGAAAGAGAGAGAGAGAGAGAGAGAGAGAGAGAGAGAGAGAGAGAGAGAGAGAGAGAGAGAGAGAGAGAGAGAGAGAGAGAGAGAGAGTAACTGCACCCAATTGGATTCGGTAAGCCGACAACCTGTGCCGCGACACCTCTGAGCCAAGTCGTTCCGTCCTCGTGCAGGTTATTGCCGCGTTTAGCTGCACCATTTTATCTGAAATGAAGTGATGATGGTATAAAGGTGAAACAGTCTCAATCACGTACTCACAGACGACGCAAATGTTATAGAAGTGCAACTTTAGCAGGCTCGATGAAGGAAAATGTCATTCAATTAGTCGCTCATTTCCCCCCACCACGCACCATCAGAGCAGCTCGGGACAGTTGCCATCTTGCCCAATATGGTGTGCGAATATTCCAGGTTTGAAGCAGAAGCTGACGGAATACATGCTTTATCACGTTATTGTTGAGTAGCAGAGTAGCGGTTTGATACATCATTTTATGTTTTGTTCCTGTGATCATACACACGTGTGTGTGTGTGTGTGCGTGTGCGTGTGTGTGTGTGTGTGTGTGTGTGTGTGTGTGTGTGTGTGTGTGTGTGTGCATGCGTGCGTGCGTGTGTGTGTTAACGTTAAAACATTCATGTCACTAGGAACTATTTGTTGAAATCACATTATTACTTCCTCTTAGAATTTGAATATTATTCAAAATTTTATTCGTAATTAGATGATAAGGTTGATTGACTTACGTACTGAAGAATGGAATACAATCGTGAATAGACAAACAATGTGACATGCTTTGTGTTGAAACATTTGCATAATGTTGCACAAGAATTACATTTGACTGATAAAGAAAAATACTTATAATATTCTGATTCTGAAACTGGCAGGTGACTGACCATCTAAAAAAGTAAACTATGTTCACTGTCTATACGAGAATAACTGTTACTTTTCAGCTATCCCATGAACAAGTTATTATCCCAAGATTGACATGTGACACTGACGAGATCAATTTTAGACGTAATACAATGTAAAACCTTGTATGTAGTGTTAGGTATACTTAAACAGCGAACTTAAAGAGTTCAACCGTCATTTGTAAGCTTGAAATTAAAATGAGTTTGCTTATGCAGGACGCGATACATAGGGTAAACACAGTGTTGATTAACCATATGATGTTTACAGAATGTATTAAGTATTCATGACTTCAGCGACAGTCAACACATCACTTGGGAGTTAAAGCAGACATCCTGTATCGTGGCTTGTTCTGTTTTGTGTTTTATCTGAAGGATTGATAAAAACTGATCCTCAAGTTTATCTGAAGATCATGGTATTACGTGTAATCATTCAACCTACTGAGCAGCTGATAGAAATACTATCTATATTTTTAAGAAACTTTTATCGTTTTAGTTTATTTTTCTTTATTTCATAAAATCCATATGTAATATGAAAGTTTATTAACGTATTCTTTGAGATGTGATTTAATTCTTCCTGCAGTATTTCGATGTAGTAGTAAATCTATTTACTCCTTTCTGCTCCACTGCCTCTGCATGTGAGTTGAAGCTACGGTCACACTAGTCACGGATATCCCTGGCCCGGCCAGTTTTGTTTGGGCAGGATGCCAGCCCAGACTTACCCGCTCATGGTAAGACCAGAACCAACCGCAACTCACATCAAAAGTGACAGCTGCAATGGACGGGAGAAGCGAGTTGGCTCTGGCTGCAATGGTACTGGTAACTTGTTTGTTTGATCACTAGTATAATGATGCAAAAAGGAAACGAAGAAGAGGTTGTGGCTACTCCATTTTCACGCGTCGTTGAATAGATAAAAAGATAGATAAGGTGATAGATAAATAGATAGATTGATGAATAAATGTAAATAGATATATAGGTAGATAAATGAATAGATATAGATAGATCACTCTTTTTTTTCAATTATTATTCCGTTCTCAAATCAACACTAAGGATCATAATCTTGCAATATTTTTTGCTCTCCTTCTAGTAAATGCTTTTCATTTCAACCATTTACATTTTCCAACAAATTTAGAGATTCAAGGTCAGTCTACACTAAATTTTCCTCGTGCCTGAACCCAACGCGTCCTTAAACACACTGCAGACACTAACTTGGAATTTGCGGTCCACGGCACTTGTTTCTGTCCATGGTTGTGTTTGACTTTACTGAACTCGAGCCACTCCAGCATTAATATGTATAGCGTCATTAACATAATTACCCAAACTAGCACTTACCGGCCCGAGGTGGCGGTGAGAGGCGCTGGGGAATGGACTGGCAAAGTAGTGTTGGTGCTGTAATGTTTAATATACAAATAATTGCCATGATGCAAATAATGATGTACCGACCTTGCACATGAAGGTAGTAAATTTAATTAAATGTCTACCAAAGAAAAAATTGTGAAAGTGTTTGTTGAGGTGCTGTAATAAATTATTTGTATATGGTGAGTAAATGTTTACATGAAAGTCACTGTTCTGTATGTAATCTGATGCTTGAGTGAGCTGCAGACATGCAAGACATAAAATAATTACAGTAATCAAATGATGTCAGTAAAATAGAAATGAATTACGTGGAATGTAATGAAAATGAAGTAAATGACTCGTTTAATATTCTTTATCATGTTTTCAAAACGAGCAGCTTTTAACGTGACAATGTCAAGTTAAAGAAGATGTAAACACTATATAACTGGAAAAAAAACATAACAAAGTAATGCCTCAATAATTATGTGCAATGTTATGTAAATCAAGCTTCAGTAAATCATTAGTAAGATAGTTTTCACCATTTATGTAAATAAAGCAGCATTGTTAAGGGAAGTGAAAGAGAAACATAATCACCTCCTTATCAGATCATGAGGAACAACAAATCATAGTGTTTGAAGCATATCACGTGTGCTTGTTTGGTGCAAGCATATGTTTGAAATCTTCCTCCGAGCTGCTCTCACACTCATAGATGCATTGTTGTTGTTATTGCATTTCAAGGGGTTCCTTTTATTGGAAACCCATCGCCTAATAGAGCCCAGCGGCGGTCAAGCATTCGTAATGGGTGTTGGAACCATACCAGCTGTTTAACCTTTGTGAATGTTAAGGTGGTGGTGGTGGTGGCGGTCCTTAATTGCATCCTAAGACTGAAGAATGATTAGACTTATTTACATATCGTGAACTTGGCATTTTGGTCCAGTGTCTTTATAAGTATTGCCTTCATCATCATTACC
>JAXIVD010007614.1:15000-19601 GCA_036785275.1 Cancer borealis
GCTGACAGTATGATCCTGTATAATGAATGAAGATATTCTTGTAAATCTATTCACGTATAAGAAAAAGAAATTAAGCGTTGGAATTAAATGTTAGGGAAAGAAAAGTGGAAACAAAATTAGTGGGATATTTTTAACTAAATGGCAGAAGTCTGGAACAGTTATTTTTGCAAGAATTTTATATTTCCAAGGATCAGAAAAAAAATTACTCAATTTTGTGTGGAAACATAAAGGTCTGAAAAAAAAAAACTGTTCCTTTTTGTGGATGTTATATGGATAGACAATTTTGATCAAAAGATTTTAACTTGCGGTGAGGAAAAGTGTATAAGGGAAAGTTTATTTTACAGAAATGTTAAGTATATTTTTAAACTCTCGGTCTTACATCAAACTTTATAGAATTTTTAGCATATGTAAAATTATTATGCACTCAATTCCTTAAACAAAAATAATATATTCCCTAAATGAAGAACTGTTCCAAATATTAAAGAGAATAATAGACTGACGCATCAATAAATAGATAAATAATATTGTCGTGAAAAGCATACTTGTTTTTGTGCGTTACCATTAAGAAAACTCGCCCAACCTTTACACCAAAACGTTATTAATTAATACAAGAAAGAAACAGAGTCTTGAAAATACTGATGAAAGCGTTAAAGGAAAAAGCAAGTTCATCGTAGAGTGGAATATGAGAGCAGGAAAAAGGTGAGCCCCTAGAGTCTAATTGCCAGGTGTAAGAGTGGGAAGGAGAGGAATGGGGGACGGGGGAGGAGAGAGAAGCATCCCCAGTTGCCTCTCTCATGCGGCCGCTCCTCCACCCAACGCCGACGGGGGCAGGTAAATGGAGGTTAAAGTCGCAGTGTGGCGTCAGGGGGAAAAGTGGCGGGAGGAAGGCAAGGCAAACGTGAGATGAGCGAGGAAGAGCGACCTAAGGGGAAGGAAATAATGTGATGTGTGGAGTACAGGGTCATGGGGAGGAAAGGAAAGACAGGCAGAGGGAACATATGAAAAGTACATTTTTGAAAGGAAAATATGAGGAAAATAGGAGTTTTGGGAATGACGTGTAGAATATTGAGGTTCATGAAAATATTGAAAGAAATGATAATGGATGGTTAAGATGCGGTCTGGTGGCTGACATAACGAAGGTAGAACAAGAAATGAAGGAAAAGCATTGGAAGGTCACCACAAATAGAAATGATAATAAAGAGACATAGATTTCCTAAATCAGACATTACAACACGAACTTTGCCTTGAAATGACATAATCATGCATTCGATGTATATGACAATATTGTATAGAAAAAAAATTAATATTACCGGCAAACACTTGGGTTCCGTTATATAGCAGTTTGTTGCAATTTTTCCATAAAGAATGAGGACTATAAAATAAACTGGAAAAAATGCAAACTGTTGCCACATAAAAAGTAAAAGGGAGAGGTTCATAAATTACAAGGTGAGTTTAGTTTTCAAGGTGTCTTTATGTTCCTAGCAGATTCAAAGTAATTGGAACGTGGAAGAAAGTACCGTAGACTTTTTTCTGGAGTTTGCCAGTGAAGGCGGTTATAGGAGTGAAGGTACAAGCGAACTCTTGCATTATTAAGATGAACACAATAAAGATGAGAGCCTTGTGCTGAGAGACCATAGGAGGGTGAGACAAGGCAGGAAGTGTATACAGGTAGTAATTATGAAATTAAGCGAGCTAGTGAGTAAGTTTTTTATATATTTTTTTTAATATGGGAAGGAGACTGCCCAAGGCTAAAACAATTTTCATGATAAAAAAAATTTGTCAAACATTCGCTTTTAATAGAAGAATAATGACGATTAATGAAAGATAGACATTATAAGACTTCTGAAAATAGAAGGTGTACCACATAGAGACAATATCGGGTAATCACCAGTCAATGAATGTAAAAATTTGCTTTGGAGACATTGAACAAGTTTCCTTTTAACACAGTTGAAATTCACAGAAAGATTACAAGCTTCGGTTCTGTTTTGAAATCATTGAGCTCTGTAATTGTTGAAACGCTCGTGTCTGAAGTATAATTAATAAATGTTGTCTTGCATGTGGTGTACAAGATAACCCATTTTCTCCTTAGTTCACAGATATAATGATGTGTTGGTGTGATATATGCCTGATGCTCTGAAAAGGATTAGTGTCACAGGCTGCACCCATTCCACCAGCCTCGATCTCACTCCTTTTCCCTGGTGACGCCGTAGAGCTTGTTATCCCGCACATACACACACCTCTAGTGATTGAATAAGATGTTTATACCAATAAAAGGGAACATAAATATCAGTGATGAATATGAAGGAATCAGAACTTATACGCATACATAGTGAGAGTGGTAGAGTGGTTAGAGTGCACTAGTTTAAGATACAGACTCCACATTTAGTTCCCGCAGAAGGCAAACTATTTTCTTCTGTCGTCGAGTGGTTTGAAATCACAAGCATGTTACCCATACACTCTTACTCTCATCTGCTACTCTTGACAAGGGAAGCGTCGACTTTGAAAAGGGATGGTGGTATACAACAATTTGTCCGAATTTCTCAGTTACTTCTCCCTTACAAGGCCTTAAGTGTACATGGTCCTTTAATATGTTGTATTCAATATATGAAAGAGAGGGAGAGAGAGAGAGAGAGAGAGAGAGAGAGAGAGAGAGAGTGTGTGAGTGTGAGTGTGAGTGTGAGTGTGAGTGTGTGTGTGTGTGTGTGTGTGTGTGTGTGTGTGTGTGTGTGTGTGTGTGTGTGTGTGTGTAATTGATATTGAGAGTGAAGTCCGAGGAAGCCACGTGATAGACTGGTTGTGCTGTTGTCACGTCAAAGGTGGAAACCCGTATGGATTTTGGATCCTAGCCTCGACCCCAGCACACGTTTACTCCAGTTTATTTGCGTTCATCCCATTCCGCTTCATGCTCGTGGTGACGTTTCCTGTTGATGCCGAGTGCCGTTTGGACCTTCGTGCTGTCATGTGCGCCGTTATTGGAAACCCTAATAAATTTCAATATCCTATGTAAGAGATATGTCCTTAACTAAATGTATAGATTGATAAGTTTGTGCGAGAATTTTAAATATACAGATACAGATACAGATTTAAGCAGTTAATTGTAATTTCAATTATAAAATTCATATAATGTGTATTACATGTCTCTTCAATCTTGAAGTTTTGAGTCATTGTAATGTTTATATATGTATGAATGCAAAACAAAAAAATAGAGCAATAACTCACACAATTTATGATTTGATTAACTTTAATATAAAGATTCCCATGAATATTTTTTCAGCACTTTTATGTCGATCATAAAACAACTATATTAACAGTATATAAAGAACAATCAATGGCAGTAACCAAAGAGGAATTCGCGAAGGGAGAAAGCATGAGCGTGTGAGAGGCAGGTTAGGTTAGGTCACTTCATTGCTGTAGCGGAAACTACTCTAAAATGGATAAATTAAATGTTGCGTAGCCGCCTCAAAATTATAACAACACCTACCTCACTTTCATCATAATCTTTGAAAGAAAAAAAAATTATAATACACTAGCTTCAGCCCTAATTACTGACTCTGTAACTACGTAAAAGTTGTCTCACAAAGGACTAAGGTGTTACTTTTTGTCGTCTTGTGTATGTTGTCATCGCGACCTTCCGGCTGTATGGTTTCTAGAGACACGACCTGAGAGTCTTTTCAAGAATCACTGAGCAGCCTGTGGAAAAGGAAAGAGGTGGTAGTAGCCTTCCTTTAATGGGAGTATTTTTCTTGGTTACGTTGCAAGCTATGTAACGCCATGCACGCACGCACACACGCACGCACGTGCGCGCGCACACACACACACACACACACACACACACACACACACACACACACACACACACACACACACACACACACAGAAGAGAGAGAGAGAGAGAGAGAGAGAGAGAGAGAGAGAGAGAGAGAGAGAGAGAGAGAGAGAGAGAGAGAGAGAGAGAGAGAGAGAGAGAGAAAAAAAAGAAAAAAAAGAGAAAAAAACAAAATATATATATATTAAAAAAAGAGAGAGGTGACATTCTGGCAACATCAAAGCAATGGAAATAGGATAATAAAAGCATTATCTCCACGAATATTTTAAACCTGTACCAGCCACGTATAGAGAAAATGAAAGCGTGGCCGTTTCGAGAGCGTTCAGGTGAGAAGCAATCGTTGGTGGCGTTGAACCAGAGTAATTTACATTCACTTCTACAATCTATAAACATGTAACGTGTCATTTATTTATCCTAAGACATTCAATCAGTTGGATTTTCGATATTTAATTCCCTTACATATTTAATAACAGTCAGAAACCATGGAACAGACAGGCAAATACACTAAAGGGAATAGTAAATAAAGAATAAGTGGAAGAGACGGAAAGAAAAACAAGGTCATTTCGGTTGCGGTGAAGCAGTGTGGCTTGAACGGTTTATGGAGATGGACCGCTGGTAAATGTTGGCTCGGCACCGTGGCGGGCGTGTAGGCGTGTAGGCGTGTGGGCGTGTGTCCGCAGCTGCAGGAGTGGAATATTGAGGCATGAGTCACTGGTAATAGGCAACCAGTCAGTGTTCAAAGGCTTAAAGTGATGTATTTGGCTCATGCGCCGTT
>JAXIVD010007615.1:0-2500 GCA_036785275.1 Cancer borealis
CTACTATAATAGCTCCATGATAGAGACAAAAGGACAGCCAAGTGGAAGGCTCCTCCCCACCCACCCCTCCCTCCAGCCGAAGCTGGCCGGAAGAGGAAGTGATACCATGTAGCATGAAAAAACTAACATGGAATTTGTATAGAAAATAAATAATAAACAAGGAGTAATCTATGCTAAAAAAAAAAAAAAGATTTACGCAATAGTACTATATTTTGGGTTAGATAATACAAACCAAACATAATGAAGACAATAGATTAACAAGGACTTGTCATTTGACTACGTAACTTTAAAAAAAACAACTTATAATTACCCTCAACACCAATTCAACACTTAGGTCAGCAACAGTTAAGTGACAAGTGGCTCAAGTGTGACCTGGTGTGTGAATTGGTGGGAGGGTGGGTGAGATAGGTCTTCTTACTTTCCTATCCACATTCTTGCACACTAACGTCACACACACACACACACACACACACACACACACACACACACACACACACACACACACACACACACACACACAGACACACACACTAAAGAAAATGGAAAAACGATATTCTATACATTATAAGGAGGAGACAATTATTTAAGGGGACCACTTACCTAGTGTTTAATCAAGGGGTTAGAAAAAGTTTATTATATTCAGACTGTCTTGAAAATCTCAATGCAGTTTCAATGTTGCAAAGAAAATATATATATGAATGTATGAATACTATTTTTTGGGTGGGGGGGGGGGTTTAAGAGGTCAGAATAAGGTAAATGTTATTCTTTTTCTTCCTCCTATTCTTCCTTCTCTTCCTCCTCCTCTTCCTTCTCTTCTTCAGTCTTCTTTTCCTCCTCATCCCTTTCTTCCACCTCCTTGTTATTCTCCCCCTCCTCCTCCTCCTCCTCCTATTGTACTGGAAAGAAGAAGAGAGAGAGAGAGAGAGAGAGAGAGAGAGAGAGAGAGAAGAAGAGAGAGAGAGAGAGAGAGAGAGAGAGAGAGAGAGAGAGAGAGAGAGAGAGAGAGAGGTTTATTGCGTGTCCTTGTGTGTATGCAAGATTCCAATATTTATGAAGCTGTATATGAAAGGCGAGACAGAGAGAGAGAAAAAAGAGCAAGGTAGGAGGAGGGTTGGGGGTGAGGGAGGTGGGGGTGGGAGAGGGAGAGAAGGGTTGGGGTTAGGAGTGAGGGAGGGGTTGGGGGGTGCAAGAGGGAGTGGGTGAGGGAGGAGGAGGTGGGAGAGGGAGGTTGAGGGGGTCACCTTACCTGAATACTTGGAACTATTTTTATTAGTATTCTTCCAACACTAATTTAAAGTTTGGAGAAGGAGAAGGAAGAGGAGGAGGAGGAAGAAGAAGAGTAAAAGGAAGAAAAGAGAAAAAGGAGGAGAAGATGGAGGAGAAAAGGAGAAAAAGGAGGAGGGAAAAGGAAGGAAAAGGAGGAATAGGAGGAGAAAGAAAATGAGTAATAGAAGGCAAATTATACGAACAGGAGGAGAAAAAAAAAGAGAAAGAGGAGGAGGAAGAGAAATAGAAATAGAGTAAGGAGGAAAAGGAGAAGGAGGACAACAAGGAAAATAAGTCAAAGGAGTAGTAGTAGTAGTAGTAGTAATAGTTTCTTGGTGTGGTAAGTTTAGTCACCGCCTCCTCTCCTCTCCTCTCCTCTCGTCTCGTTGCAGTGAGAAGCTCTAATTGAATTTTGTATAAGGTGTTTTGGAGACTAGGGATTAACTTATTCTCTGAAGGGCGTGTGGGCGTGTAAGTGGGCGGGGGCGAGGCTGTGTGTATGTGTGTGTATGTGTGTATGTGTGTGTGTGTGTGTAGGGAAAGAGAGAGAAAGAGAGAGAGAGAGGGATGGTGATTTAAGAGAAGCTAGGTAAAGATAGGAAGGAAGGAAGGAAGGATGGATGGATGGTTTGGGGTGAAGGGGTGAGGTTAGAGTTAGGTCAGGGTAAGGGAAGGAAGGGGAAGGGAAGGAAGGGGGAAGGAAGGGGAAGGAAGGGGAAGGAAAGGGGAGGTGATGAAGAATTGCTCTATTAATTAAGAAAGTTTTTTTAGAGATATTGTTTGTTGACTCTAGTGTAATGAAGGTACGACTGATATTCTCTTTCTCTCTCTCTCTCTTTCTCTTTTTCTTCTTTTCTCTCTCTCTCTCTCTCCCTCTCTCTCTCTCTCTCTCTATCGCATGCAGATATTAAAAAAATACCCAGCAAAGTGAAAGAAAGAACAGCAATAAAAAAAAAATAAAACGCTAATTTAGATGTAATTAAAAATACGACTCGAATTACAAACAAACATAATTACTTGCCTTGCCTGCAGACACTTTCATATTTGTTCGTGTATATTTCAAAAATTTTCGCACGTAAACGTAACGCTGTGGAACGAATTAATTTTTGCTATAAATTCCTCACTGTTGAAAGGAGGAGGAGGAGAGGAGGAGGAGGAGGAGGAGGAGGAGGAGGAGGAGGAGGAGGAGGAGGAGGAGGAGGAGGAGGAGGAGGAGGAGGAGGAGGAGGAGGAG
>JAXIVD010007615.1:12500-15000 GCA_036785275.1 Cancer borealis
TTTTTTCATATTAAAACAAAGAATAATAATTAAAAAAAAAAAAAAATAATAATATATAGTAAGGACAAAACCCCCTTTTCAGCTTTATTTTTCCTTGTTATGTAAGGATATAAAAGTTGTAGGTTGGAGGGAGTTAGGGAGGGAGTTAGAGAGGAAGTTAGGGAGAAAGTTAGGGAGGAAGTTAGGGAGGATGACTAACATAACAGTGTGCCTTAATAACTACTAGTCTATTTCAGTCACCCATAACATACATCACACAAAGAAAACGGAGCTGCGTAGACTGTACCTTCATAAAAATAGGAATAAAAAAACCCATTACTACTACTACTACTACTACTACTACTACTACTACTACTACTACTACTACTACCACTACCACTACCACTACTACTACTACTACTACTACTACTGGCCTTTCACTTTTCTTATTGTCTCGTTGGATAATAAAAATTGGGTCCCATTTATCGTTTATTCAGCGGATACTCATAACTGGCTAAGAGGAGGAGGAGGAGGAGGAGGAGGAGGAGGAGGAGGAGGAGGAGAAGGAGGAGGAGGAGGAAGAGGAGGAGGAGGAGGAGCAAAGGGAAGAGGTGGCTATTTTTCATAAATTTTGGAACTCAAATGAAACCCACGAGTCTCCTTCCTTATGCGATGAGCGGCTCGTATTTCAAGGCAGCCGCGTTTATTGCTGTCACTGGCGATGGGAGGGAGGGAGGGAGGGGAGAGAGAGGAAAAGAGGGAGGGAAAGAGGGGGTAAAGGGGAGGAAAGAGGGAAAGGGTCAGAGAGGGAGGGAAAGGGGAAGAGTAATGAGGAATGGGTATGGTATGAGGAGAGGAATGGTGTGTGTGTGTGTGTGTGTGTGTGTGTGTGTGTGTGTGTGTGTGTGTGTGTGTGTGTGTGTGTGTGTGTGTGGAGTCCAGTGGCTTGTATCAAAACTTTTTCATGTGTTATCCATAAGATGTTCGTCACAACTTTGTTCATCTAAAGTTGGTCGGTTTCATCTCGTCTCGTCTCGTCTCTCCTCGCATCTCTCCTGTTATTGGTCACAGCATCACCACCACAACCACAACCACAACCACAGCCATAACCACAACCACAACCATAACCACAACCACAACCACAACCACAACCACAACCACAACCACCACCACCACCACCACCACCAACTCAATGATAACGACGGTACAAATATAGCACTAACAGCAGCAGTAGTAGTAGTAGTAGTAGTAGTAGTAGTAGTAGTAGTAGTTGTAGTTGTTGTTGTTGTTGTTGTTGTTGCACATTACGGAAACAGATGCAGCAATATATATAAACAGCAACAACAGAGATATAACAACAGGAATATAAATAACAGCAACAGCAGGAGAAACAGACCCATAACAGCAGTAACAGGAGCAGCATCAAGACAGCAACAGCAACACCACAACAATAATTATACAAAAACAGCAACAATAACAACAACAACAACAAACAACAACAACAACAACAACATTAGATAAAACTCCTAATAATAATAATAATAACAACAACAAAAATATAAATAACATCAACACCAACTTTCTAATCAACACCAAACTTTCCGCCACAAACACCAATATTGAAATACGGTGTCAAATTAACCTCAATTTCTATTAGTTGGATCTATATATCTATCTTTTTTATTATTATTATTATTATTATTATTATTACATCGTCAGGAATAAAAAAAAAAAAATTAACAGATTCTGAGAAAATAAAAAAACAAACTTATCGATTTCCCGCCTCTATAAAAAAAAAAAGAGAAAGGAAAAGGAAGAGAGAAAGTGAGAGATACAAAAGCCTTCTCCCCTTTTAGTACAACGCGATGCTTACAGACGCTGAGATGGAGTGTGGGTGTAAGCAGCTTTTACGCCGACCTCAATGCAGCCTCTGTGTCCCTCTCCTTCTCCCTCTCTCCCTCTCCCTCTACCTCTCTCTCTTCCTCTCCCTCTCTCCTTATCTCTAGCTCTCATTCTCTCTCTATCCTTTCTGCCTTTCTCCTCTCATCACCTCGTTAACCTCAGTGTCATGGCGTCCTCTCTGACCTGATGTTTTTTTGTTTTTTTGTTTTTTTGTTTTCTTCCACGCAAGTTAGACATTTTTTTTTTTTTTGTCACAGTTCAGACTCGTTTTTTTTTTTTTTTTTTTTTTTTTTAAGGTAAGAAAATCGTTATTGTTGTGATTTTTCTCGTTCGAATTAAGAAATTTTTTTTTTTTTTTTTTTTATAAATTTTCAATAATAATCGTATAAAAAAAAGGAATCTAACTCTTTTTTTATAACTAGCATCCTTTTTTTTTCTCATTCATTAACGTAAATCATCATCATCATCATCATCATCATCATCATCATCATCATCATCATCATCATCATCATCATCATCATCATCATCAGCATCATCATCATTACAAACAGCCTCACATTTCCTTGCAAGTCTCTTAAAAAAATAGCAAAACAAAAACAAAAGAAGATAGCTCAGAGCG
>JAXIVD010007616.1:0-7500 GCA_036785275.1 Cancer borealis
CTTGGTTTCATGACTGGAATTACACTTATTTTCAACACAAGAAGGAAAGGAGAGAGAGGAGCATGTTGTTGTGGTGGCGGCGGTAAGATTACATGGCCATAATGGGCGACGCAGCGGCCCGAGTACAACATAGCTATTAACGCGAGGCTTGCCAAGAACCTACTGAGCGTGCGTGAGTATAGTCTTGATAGGAGTGCGGCCAAAAGTGAGTGCAAAAGAGAAAAAGAAAAAGGGAAAAACTCGCTCAAACATCGCCAAGGTCTGTGTAGTAAAGTCCGTAGGTAAAGGTTCCATCCGTCTCCTACGTCTCTATCAAGCAGATATTATAGTAGTAGTGTAGCTAAACGGACAGCCTCGTTAGGTCCAGTAGGACTTGTTGTCTGTTCTTCCTTTGCATTCCTTTGTCACTGCTACAAACTGTATGGATGTAGTTTTTTTCTTCTTTTTTATATTTTAACCGTGGCGCCAGTAAGCTTAATGGAGGCCTTAGATGGTCGGCCTGTGCCCGTTAGTAGCGCAGGTTAGATTTTTTAAGTGACGCCTCGTTAATTATTGAGAGGCTCATGCTGCCAGCGGAAGCTCCTCGAGCATATAGTTTTGCAGTCCCGTCGAGGATAACGTTATGACAGAATGTGGGTGATCTTAGGTCACTCGGCAGTATTACCAAAGAAAAGTGGCCAGCTCTTTCTGGGGCTCGAACTCGGGACTCTGAGTTGGTATGCCTGACCGCTAGCCACTAGTCCACCGCCTCCCCAAATATGTGTGTGTGTATGCGTGCGTGCGTGCGTGCGTGCGTGTGCGTGTGTGTGTGTGTGTGTGTGTGTGTGTGTGTGTGTGTGTGTGTGTTTGTGTGTGTGTTTCCCCAAAGGTGTGTAGCAAACTGACTTAGAATAATGTGCAAAAAATAAAGTGGAAGAAACAGCCTTGACGTACACCAAAACTGAATCAATATCTGGGTGCGATCGACGGCAGACTGACGCAATGCAAATATACTCAGCGGCGACGCCCAAATTCAGCGGCCAATCACTGCAGCCACACCCCTCCTCGGGTGGAAGGAGGGAGGGAGGGAGGATGAGAAGGGAGTACTCTGCCACCTGAGGCCTCGATGGGCTGTCAAAGTTCCCCCAACGCGAGACTCACGTCAACTTGGAATGTGTCAGATTGGCGATGGTGCTTAATAGTGACGCGCTGGCACAACATTAGGAGGAGAAGGAGGAGGAGGAGGAGGAGGAGGAGGAGGAGGAGGAGGAGGAGGAGGAGGAGGAGGAGGAGGAGGAGGAGGAGGAGGAGGAGGAGGGGGAGGGGGAGGGGGAGGGGGAGGGGGAGGAGGAGGAGGAGGAGGGGGAGGAGGAGGAGGAGGAGGACGACAACGAGGTCAACAGAGGCCAAGGAGTGAGTCAGCCTTACTGTTGGGCCTCCTTCCCTTGGGCTCAACACGCAGATAACGAGTGAGATGAGCCACCGCAACACTGACTTACTCCTTGTCCCCGCGGGGTACCTGGCTGACTCATCGAGAGGCGTGCTTGAGGCTTTAGGGGTTACAAAGGCAGAGACACGGATGACTCTCCCTCACCATATGAGTCCAGTGTGGCCGAAGGAGGGAGAGTGGAGGAGAGAACGGTGGAGAGGAGAGGATAATATGGAGAGGATAGCACAAGACGAAGGAAGGAAGGAAGGAGTGTAAGGAAGAGAAGTGTCACAACATGAGAGAGAAAAAAAAGAGAAAGGGTGGCAAGGGGGTGACAGCCATGGACGGCAAGGAAGGTGTGGCGCGTTTCACCCATAAACAACTTTAACGAGTGTGGGTTCTGCCTTAAGGAATCATCAGGTCGCTCGCTGAGTGAGGACAACCCACAGTCCCTGCCCTTCTATGTACTACCTTCACCTTCTTTGAACGATGGTTACATTGAGGATTCGTGTGCAAAGAGATAAAGAGAAGACACGCCTCTGGACCTACAAAAAAAATACTACATGGTTTCATTGAAGTGCCTGAGTTTCAATGTTGACGTTATAACGAGTACAAGGAGTGTTGGTCTACATGGGTGTTCACACGTTTCAAAGTTACCTACTACCATTGCATCACCGCGCCGCTCCATCACCCAGGCTCGTGCTCCCTGGTCCAGGCCACAGCGGGAGACTCACGCCCAAATGGTTAATGTTGACGAGGTGTGTGGTGGTGGTGGTGTCTGATAAACATATACCCACCTTCCTTCATCCTTCACTCCATCCCACTAGTTTAATCTCTTCTTCACTCTCACACGCCTTTCCACTTGTTTTTCTGAATCATTATCATTGTCCCGTCGTGGTGCCTTGACTTGCCTCTCCATGTCTGTCTGTATTCTACCCACCTTCCACTTCCTCCCACCCACCAGGCCAGGCAGCCCGCACCCTTCCTTCCCGAGACTCCATAATCAACTCTGACCCTGGGACACAAATGGCGCCTAATCCAACACTCCTTTCAGTTCTTCCTGTAACCTTTAGGCGCTCAAAGTCATAGTGGAATATGAGTTTTCTTTAACTTCCTATTTGCAAAACTTTCATCATTAATATTATTTTCTTTAGGTCATGCTGCCATACATCCCTTTGCCTCTCTCCACTTTTGAACAAGAGAGTTATGAAGTTATTACCCAAATTAAAAATACTTATGATTTTCGCATTTTCTTCTACTCTTTCATGAAACGATATGTTAACTTTATCTTTTATTCTTTGGGGGATGAGTTTATTCTGCAATTGAAAAAATATTGTAAGGAAATGAAAGAATAAATAAATAAATTAATAAACAAATTGACAAATAAGATTAAAAAAGTTATTAAATAATACCTCCGAACTAGGTAACTATAGGCCATATAATTATGCATGGTTTAACGAGACAAACATCTGATTAATACAAGGATGAAGAAGATAATAATAATAATTACATCAGTACTTGCAGCGTCATGACAACTATTAAGAATTCTCTCCTTCCTGTCCTGCCCTTGATATAGAGGAGGAGAGGATGAAGCCCCGCACGGCAGCCACCCGCCGCCAAGTTCATCTCCCTCATCACAAACTTAAATCATGCCACTCCCAAGCCGAGGCAGCCAGGGTACGTTGGCGAGGAAGGGCACACACCCTCCCACCAGTGTATCAGTCGCACAATATCCATTATGGCGGGCAGGGCGCATGACTCAGAGTTGGGGGAGTATACTGTTCCAGGGGACGGGTTAGGGAACGTGTCCGCTAGTGGTCACTTCGCTATAAAAGACCACGAGGCAGGAGAAAGGCCTTTGAACCCGAGCCTCAGCAAAAGATGCGTCCCGGGCAGAAGAGGGTTGAGTTGAGGGAAGTTGGAAAGACCAGGATAGCGACGCAACACACATAGATAGGGAACACCAGCCTGGTAGACACGTGTGGTTCTTCAACACATACAAGGAAGGACGTGCTAGTTTACAAACAGAAAACGTGGATGATGTATCGCATGTTTGTATAAAATTGTATAATGTTTGTACGACCTAATTCAAGAAGAAGGTTCGGTGTACAATGAAACCCGAAATTAGGCCATGCTGCGCCACACTTTGAAAACAGAACAACTCAACACAACTTATTAGTAGATTGAACGACCTATAAATCGTCTTTTCTTTTTAAAGTTATAGATGAGTTTACCTTCCCCTCCGGCCCCCTAAGTCCCACTGCCCTTGCTCTTGATAACGGCTTCGGCAGAAATGACTGACTAAACAAAGTATGACTGCATCGACCACGGAATGTAAGTGTGTGTGTGTCCTTTAAGAAATGTTCTATGAAATTTGACGATGGACATGAAGGAAAATGTGGTGTTTAGGGGAGCAGTAAAACGCACCTCTTTCCTCATTTTAAAGAGAAAAAAGTTGGATCCGTTTCCGTGATTCCTCTAAATTATTGGTCGTAAACCTTACGTCCGGTAGGTGACAAAGCAGAACTAGTGAACTCAAAGGAGCATGACAATGACACATGGTGGAAGAACGGAGTCGCCATGGCAGTGGTGATCATTTGAGTTTGCTCACTACAGTTAAAAAATATGACCAATATATTAACATTATTTTTTGTTCAAGTATTCGAGTAAAATTACACAAACAAACTAGATGACCAAGAGCACGAGAGTGAGAAGTAGAGAGAAGGTGCACCCATCCGTCTTCACGGGGCAGGGAAAGCACGTTGGCGTAAACAATAAATACTCCTTTGTGCAGGATCTACGTAGCACTCCCATGAGAACGTTTATCAATATTGCCAAGATTTTCGGCAGAGCACACTCTTTCTGACACTACTGGAGGAACGTACCCTTGCCGAACTGACTCACGGATTCTTAATCTGCGTCCATGCGTCAAGTTAGAAAAAAAAAAGTCTGTATTGCACTCAAGCTAATTAGGTTCAAGAAACAGTTTTACTTTGCCTCGTCATTTGGTGAAGTGAAGGTGTCAGGTTTGGTTCGCGCCTCGCCACCATGGCCAAAGAGGCACAGTCAATCAAGGACAATGAGAGAGTGAGGGCGGGGAGCGTAGCGGCGCCAGGATAATCAGACCCAAGAAGGAGTCCGCCTTCCACGGAAGGGGCGTCGCCGGGCGCACCACACCCGCCACGCCCAATCTCGTAAAATCTGACTCCCAAAAATGCCTTCATTCATGCCCTGCCGCCACCACGCTGCACAAAGCGGTCCATTCATGCAGCAGGAAATAGCACTGATGTAAGACTGAGCCACACCAGCAAGGAAGGAGGGGAGTGGGGAAGGTGAGGGTGACGGGAAAGGTGAAGGCAAGCAAATGTAGGACAGACAGGGATTGGAGGACACAGTTCAAGCACACATACTTAAAGAGCAAAGGTACGGCCGGGTGAATGACAACAGAAAGGTATGACGAACAAAACTGCTCTGCTTGGGAATACTAAAGGGATAGCTGGAGGAACGAACTGTAAGGCAGAGGAAGGACGCGTAGGAAAATGCATTCATGAGTAGGATGATAAAAATGGTGGAGATGAAGGGTAAATAAAACTATAATAACCTACAAGAAGGACAGGCAGGCGGTAAGATGCAAGCATGAAGACGGTTTGTATGAGACACGGGGAGAAGGCAGGTCTGGCGGAGAGGTGGGAGCAGGAATAAACAGGAAGGGCTTTAAAAGGCAAGGGTGACGTAAGTATGAATGGGATGGTGAGGCGTGGCATTCACACCCTAGTACTTCTTCAAACGTTCATCGCCACACACAAACAAACGATCATTAAACATGGCAGAGCCGCCCTTCAGTGTGTCACATTTCCCTCGACACGAACAAAGTAATATCAAGTTATATTTTTTTATTCTCTTGTTTAAAACCGTAAGAAAATATATGACAAACAAAATCGACTTTGGAGTGAACATTCGACTCTTCTACCAGAGCAGTGAACGCCATCACATCATGAGAACAAAACGCCCTCGAGCCAGCGTTTCAGGTGTCCACAGGTGTCACCATCCCAGGACTCGAAACGTGGAGGTCATGCTATGCTTTGCCCAAAGGAGAGTTTCCATTACTCCTTAAAGGCACACACAATATAAGAAGATATATATATATATATATATATATATATATATATATATATATATATATATATATATATATATATATATATATATATATATATATATATATTATCATTATTATTATTATTTTGATTATCGTTATTATCATTATTATGTATTATTAATTAAATCTAGAAAGAGCAACAAGGGAAAATCATAAATTGACATTCTGCATCTGGTGATTCTTGTGCCTTAAATTCAGTGACTAAAAATATTAAATGAAAAGGATGTGTGCGGTGCGGTGCGGTGCGGCTGTGGTTGGCGAGAACAGCATCCATAACAACGAAGTGAAGGTATAGGTTTAGAAGGCCACGCCTCCTTCCGCACCTTGCAACACATGACACTGGAACTACTAAGGGAGAGAGTAGGTTGGTTGGTTGGGTGAGGCAGGGAACAGCTGCACACGAGGGTTTGTCAGTTACCTTAAGGTATTTGGCATCTGACTAGCGCGCACACTTGTCAGATTAATATAATGATTTTATTGTACTGAAAGAAAAAAAAATGCAGTGATGTAGAAACGCAAGAATATTACATTTTCAGCCAACAAAATTTCAAATGTCATGTTTCATATATAAATAAATTTTATATTCATCCTACTTTAAGACGCTGGTTTAAGCACCAATCCTCCCAACAAAGATGGAGGCCAACATTTTCTTCGTGCTAACTATCTATGAGCTACTCAAAAAATTTAAGTAAACTGACTGATCCTTCTTAAACAGAAACAGTGCGACAGTCCTAATAAGGGGTATGTATGGTCTATTTCTAGATATCTTAAAACTCTCATATTGTAAGGTTCAATAGTAGGAAGATGGAAAAAAAAAAAAGGAAGTAGGTCTACTTTCTCGAGTTTTCCAGTGCAGGAAATGAGAGAATGTGTACGCGCCTGGCCAGTCACCAGTACATATTGGAAAGACTTTGCCTTCCGTGACATTCCCTTTGGGGGCCTTTTTCGACATTAAAAAAACGTGGAAAACTGTAATATATATATATATATATATATATATATATATATATATATATATATATATATATATATATATATATATATATATATATACACACACACATATACATACATATATATATATATATATATATATATATATATATATATATATATATATATATATATATATATATATATATATACACACACACAATTTAAATAGATAATAATGACAACAATATTAAAATGCATACCATTATACTTTCTGCTTTTCCAACACGTGCGAATTGGCAGCGAAGAAAGAAATAGAACAAAAAACTTTCATAAAAAACATACACCTCACTGACTTTCTTTCCTTTGTATACGAAAAAAAATAATAATAATATGAGTGGTTTCCTGTTTGGAGTATTAGATATACGCTCTCCCGTTCTCCTCTGCACTGCCCCGGTACCCACCAAGCCCAAGCAGGCGGCGCTGTCCCCTGAAGCCCTCCACGTACACATTCCTGAGCCATGTGTGGGAAATGCACCGCCAGAGGTCCTGTCAACGCCACACGTGTACTTTAAGAAAGATGAGAAGCTGGTGTGAGCGAGCAGGGCAAGGAGTCGATGGTTTCTGTGGCGTAGTGAATGCATTAAGTTCCAATAGGAATAAGTCATGGTTCTCGCTGTCTGTCTCGCCTTCTTTTATAATTATTGATTTCGGAACTTAGTTATGTCCAGCCCAGCAAAGGTAGAGGTGAGGCGACACAGCAAAGCGGAAAGTTAATGTCCAATGTGAATAGCAGAATCGCTAAATTGAGATTGAGAAAAGATATTGTGGCAGCGAACGGGTGCACAAAAACTTGATCGTACAATAGATGGACGTACTGATAAGAGAAAGAGCAGATACGCTTACAGGTATACACACAGACTGAGATATAAAGACAATGCATCACAGAATTAATACATAAGAAGCAATGTGTTATGCTGTATCGATAATTTTGCAACGC
>JAXIVD010007616.1:12500-15000 GCA_036785275.1 Cancer borealis
CCGCCCCACCACCAAGCTGCCTGCTCAACGCCGCCATAATCGCACAGGTTCCCACGATCATTATCAAAGTTTGTAGTCGCACACAACAGAATGTACAAAAGAGCATACTTCCTCAGCAAGACAATGGCAAAGAAGAATGCAGAAGGAATTACAGGAAGATTAGCAGTGAAAATGAAATGTTAGAATGTTTACACATATTTCTATGACATGTAAATGACGGGCGTGTAGCTGTAGCTTGACCACGACCATAACAATATGAACACCACAGTGTTACGCCCAGACAATTGAGGGAAGGAAGACGAATAATGGAATCAAAGTGAAGAAGACGGATGGGGAATGTTGAGCTCCTCAGGTTACTATATAGGAAATGCAATAAAACCCTGCCTGAGCTTGTGTCTTTCTACCTGTTAAATTTGATGATAATTCTCGCAACACAAGTATAATTCAGAATGATCATTCATACATTAAGCGCATATTTGCAGCACTATTATATGTACAACGTAAATGTTACCTGCTCCTTTACAGTGTCTTTATAATGATACAAGTATTCTATAATAGTATTCCAAAAGGCTCTGTACACTAACTACTCCATTTCCATTTTCTTCCTTTTCTTGATCATTGCACTTAACATTTTCCGATCTGCTCCTATACTGATGACTCGACTCTACCCTGCATGTTTCCAGCGTCACTTACCAAGAACTTCACCAACAACAATTACATGGCTCACAGACACCACAGAACGCCTACCCTCTAGTTTTTTCTGTAATATATGACTGTGGTTTCCAAAATGTTTATCTTCAATGCCTGAAAAACTAATTTGATTCCCTTACTAACTAGACATAATCTTTTATAAGAATACAATAATTTTCTTCGTGGAAAATAAATCAGCAACGCTCCACCAAAACACTGATTTTACCAGACTTGCAAGAAACTGTGGTCACCTCGCACTGTAATGCCTCATCCATCACTGCAACGTTATTACTCATCCCCCAACCATGTATTACTGCACACTAACAATTGTAATGATACTCGTATTTACACCTCTTGGGATCTTGTTAGAGGAGTCAATGAGCATTGCCGACGGAGGAATCGGCAGGCTGCTGCCAGTGCTGAGGCAAAACTGCAAGGTGAATGTTTCTCCAGTGGCGGTAAAGTCACATGAAAAGTTACGAAGGAATAAAAAGGAAAGAATAAAACATTAAAGTACTGTTGGCGCGTCAGCTGGACCGTTCAGCCTTAACAGGAAACAAGGCTATCACACTACAAAGTATGTAAGAAGACGGAAATTTTGAAAGCTGACCAGGAGTGTTACTATAAGAAATTTCATCAACACGAAAAAGATTACAAGAAGCGATAAAGTTCGGTCCTGCTCGGTTAAGGTTAAGTGATCCATCTCCAAACAGTACAGTGGTGTAGTAATTTCAATAACCTTTTCCATGGATCATATTTCAACACTTGTTTGATGCCCATAACATGTTTGAAGAGTTCTCATGCATGCTAAAGTTTTGCACGCGCGACCCTTGTAGGAAGTGACAAGCGACATCACTCACACAATTATGCTTGACCAACACACCACTGAAGGTTACATGCGCTGCGTGGGGGCAAGAACCACAGTCTTGGGCGCACTGCCGCTATGAATGAGCTGAGACTCCACGCGAGGATTGTCAAAACATGAACATGATTAAAGATAATAATATTTCTCTCCAACATAACAGTTTCAAGAGAAGGGAAGAAAGCTTGGCTCGAAGAAAAGAAAGAAGGAAAATTCACACTTGATGCTTACCTGCACATCATCACAATAATACGAGGAAAACATTCAACGCTACATGTAATTGGTGTTGATTCACACTCTCAGACAACCAAACACAGCATGGCTTCAAAAAACTGTTATCAAGAGTAGAATAGAGTACTGGGGAAAAAACCTATGTAATTAGTGGAAAAAATAATGATGCTCTGATTACAGTACACAGAATTTTAGAGTGAGGGGAGGAGAAATCATGGAGGAAGTACACGACAGCGTGAAAAAATTGAGAAAGAGAGCAAGGTGGGTGTGGGTGGGGGGGAAGGGATATTGCAAGATAGCTTTAGGAGAAAGAAGGGGAAGGGGAGAAGGGGAAGGGGAGAAGGGAGGGGAATAAGTGAGAGTTATGGAGGAAGTAACCTTTCGTGCGACGACCACAAGACGTTTAAAACTGACGTCAACGAACATCACTTTGGGATGAGGGCACGATGACCCCAGCAAGGCGCCGCATCCCACCCAACACCACCACCACCACACCCCCTTCCTCCTCCCCTCCCCTCCCTTCCTCACCGACAGCAATAATTGAGGCTCCTCCGTTAAGCGTGATTAATGGGAAACAAGATTTAGTAATTCCAGCTTTTTCAGAAATTTTTTTGCAAGTATCGCATGCAGAATTTACAAGTAGAAGCATTAGACATTTCCTATGATATTTCGTGCAATTGTCTTTTTTTTATCTTCACGCGATCTACGTCTTGCCTT
>JAXIVD010007617.1:0-15000 GCA_036785275.1 Cancer borealis
ATCGTTGTAGTACACCACTTATGACATCTTGACAACACGACCAACTACCATTTATGATATGATGGCCATCCGCTGTCCAAGGCCAATGAGACAGTGTTCCAGCCATTTGGGAATATTACCTGTGAATTGTTATGGAGGAGGAGGAGAGGGAGGAGGAGAATAAGATAAGATGGAAGAAGAGGACATGGCAGGCAGGCAAGCAGGTAGGAGGAGGAAGAGGAGGACAGGATGGGGAGATAAATTACGTGGTGGGAAAATAGGATGGGAGAGAGAAATGACTGGGGAGAAGGAGAGCATGCTGGTTGTGAAGATGAGGAGGAGGAGGAGGAGGAGGAGACGCGGGTAAGAACAGGCAGGGACAGCCAAGCTCACAAGGAATGGAGCGAGTCATTACGTGTGTCCGCCCTCCACCCTCCACCCTCCACCACCTGCCTTGCCCCTTGGCCTGGCGTGCCCTGGCTTACGGGGACAAAGTGCAGCACAGGCGTGAACAGCAGCGGGGGAGATACACAGCAGGAGTCAGTGTGTTGGGACCATCTATTAGCAACACTTCTTCAGGGTCTCCGGCAGGCAGGGTGGAGGCGATGCTGCACCTCTTGACACCAGACTAACTATTCCCTTCAAACTCTGGACTCGTTTTACTATGTTTCCCTTCTTCTTAGGTTTGATGTTTTCTCCCTGCTGGCGGGGCGGGGCGGGGCGGGGTCGTGACCAGCCCCGCGGGGTGTCCAGAGCCGCCCCGCGGGGTACACGGGACAGCCCCTGTTAACGTCCTATTTACCTCTGGCCCCGTTACCTGATGCTGTGTGTCGTGCTGTGTGTGTGTGTGTGTGTGTGTGTGTGTGTGTGTGTGTGTGTGTGTGTGTGTGTGTGTGTGTACACCGTGGGATCTTTGTGTGATGTTTATAGCAAATTGTTTCCTCTGCTTGATTCTGTTGTCATCGTGTAATTCTCACCGCTGCCTGCCTGCCTGCCTGTCTGCCTGTCTGTCTGTCTGCCTGCCTCCCTCTCTGTCTGTCTGCCTGCCTGCCTGCCTGCCTGCCTGCCTGCCTGCCTGCCTGCCTGTCTGTCTGCCAGTCTGCCTCCCTCTCTGTCTGCCTGCCTCCCTCTCTGTCTGTCTGTCTCCCTCTCTATCTGCCTGCCTCCCTCTCTATCTGCCTACCTCCCTCTCTGTCTGCCTACCTCCCTCTCTGTCTGCCTGCCTCCCTCTCTGTCTACCTGCCTCCCTCTCTGTCTGCCTGCCTGCCTGCCTGCCTGCCTGCCTGCCTGCCTGCCTGCCTGCCTGCCTCCCTCTCTGCCTGCCTGCCTGCCTGCCTGCTTGTCTGCCTGCCTGTCTACCTGCTGTTCTAGGTGGCCGTCGTGTTCTTCCGTCTAATCACACGCTCCTGTTAGTCGTCTCATTTGCGATTATCTGTACGCTTGAGGGCAGGTGGAGCGGTGTGTGCTTGTTCTATCAACTGTATGTGTTGGTGAGGCTCCGCGCACACTGTACTTGTCCCTCCCACTACAGTTGTTGCATTGGTTCCACCCCATCGTATCTACTCGCTTCACCGGGGCCTTGCACATTGCGTTAATCTCATCCTGCATTATACTCGTTTGAAATTTGTTCGATTGGCTACACACACACACATACACACATACACTCACAGCGGTACACGCACACACACACACATACAGACAGACAGACACATACACACTCGTCCGACACTGTCCTTCTCTTCTTTGAGTGTTATGTGTCCTTGAGTTGTCTGTGTGTTCATTAAGTGTGTGTGTGTGTGTGTGTGTGTGTGTGTGTGTGTGTGTGTGTGTGTGTGTGTGTGTGTGTGTGTGTGTGTGTGTGTGTTGGAAAGACGTTGTTTCATGTGCTTTTCATGTGTTTGTGTTTGGTTAAGTTAGGTTGTTATGTTAGGTTAGGTTAGATTGTGTTGTATATATTGAACTGTGTTGTGTTGTGTTGTGTTCGAAAGAATGAGTATGCTGTTAGAAAAAACTGATACACACACACACACACACACACACACACACACACACACACACACACACACACACACACACACACACACACACACACACACACACACACACACAGAAACAGTCCAGGTTGCTGTGTGTTAAAACAGACTCTTCTTCCTCACACTCTTTTTTCATCACATTAATCTCTCTCTCTCTCTCTCTCTGTCTCTGTCTCTGTCTCTCTCTCTCTCTCTCTCTCTCTCTCTCTCTCTCTCTCTCTCTCTCTCTCTCTCTCTCTCTCTCTCTCTCTCTCTCTCTCTCTCTCTCACCCTTTCCTCCCTTTCCTACCTCCCTACCATCCTCCTTCCACTCTCCTCCACCTCCTTCTTCAACTCTCTACATCTTCCTCCTCCTCCCTCCATCATCCTCTTCCATCTCTATCACCCTTCATCTTCTTCCTACCTCCCCTCCTCTTCCTCCTTCATCCCTCCTCCTCCTCCTCCTCCTCCTCCATGTCTCTCCGCACCGTAGATGGACACGCGCTCGGCCCTCACACCCACACACGCACACTCTCGCATGCACGCACACGTACACATACATGTCTACATACAAAGCTTACAAATAAACGCACACACACACAAGGCAACACACGTGTGCACACAGACAAGTACTCAAATACAAACTCACACTATATGTACACGTAATTCAGTCATACACGCCTGTACAATATTAATGTATACACACACACATACATACATACATACATACATACATACATAGACATACACATACATACATACATACATATACACAGACATACATACATACATACATACACAAAGGGTTATATGTAGTATTAAGCGGCCATTTACACACACATGTACGCATATCATACACACACAGCCATGTAGAGCTAACAATCATGTACACGCACATGGCTATCACACACACACACACACACACACACACACACACACACACACATATACACACACACAAAAATTATATGTTTGTCATACGCTACAATCTGAAACTTTATGCAAATACACACACACATAACCAACACTTATACGCACATAGATTGGGGTTTACACGCGTACACGCACACATTCACGAGTGATAATAATATGGTGGTGGTGGTGGTGGTGACAGCGAAATGGTGGAGAAAACAATGCTGGTGGTGGTGGTGGTGGTGGTGGTGGTGGTGGTGGTGGTGGTGGTGGTGGTGGTGGTGGTGGTGGTGGTGGTGGTGGTGGTGGTGATGATTTAAAACAGAAAGAACTGTAATGAAGCAAAATAAATCTATGTAAAGGTGATGGGAGGGGAAGGGGGGGCGAACAAGATGGTGGTGGGGGGTTGGGGTGGGAATTACCGTGGTGAGGGTGGGGTGTGTGAAGTGGAGTTGGGTGGTGGTGATGGTGATGGTGGTAGTGGTGGTGGTGGTGGTGGTGGTGGTGATGGTGGTGGTGATGGTGGTGGTGAGATGTGTGAGGGTGATGGGAGCTAGGACAATGTAGTGGTGATGGTGCTGGTGGTAGTGTAGGAGGAGGAAGAGGAGAAGGAGGAGGAGGAAGAGGAGGAGGAGGAGGAGGTGGTGCAGGAGGTGGTGGTGGTAGTGGAGGTGGAGGAGAGGTGGATGAGACAAGACAAGGTGGAAGGGACAAGGGTGGGGTGAGCCAATTTTGGAGGCATGTGGGGGGGGTGAAGGGGGTGAGAGGGAGGGGGTGAGGGATGGAAAAAGGCAGGTAAGGTACACCAGGTGATGATAATAGCAGGTGGAGGTGTGGCAGAGGGGAGGGGCAGGAACCAGCAGGTAGCAGGCAGGTTGAAACAAAGTGGCAGGAGGAGGGCGGGCACAACACACACACACACACACACACACACACACACACACACACACACACACACACACAAAAGCAGTATCATAAATTTATTTCTTATTATTGTAACTGTAATGTCTTTCCATTAATGGGTTGAAGGATGAGGAGACGTAGGAGGAGGAGGAGGAGGAGGAGGAGGAGGAGGAGGAGGAGGAGGGAGGAGGAGGAGGAGGAGGAGGAGGAGGAGAAGAAAGAGGAGGAGGACGAGGAGAAGAAGAAAGAGGAGGAGGGGGAAAAAGCAGGGTCAAGGAGGAAGAAAATAGAGAAGAAAGGAATGAAAGCAGACAAGTGAAAGGCGAAAGCAAACAATAAATAAGAACTAAGGGAAGAGAGATGGAGGGGAAAGGAGAGGGGGAGGAGGGGGAGGGGAGGGGGGGAGGAGGAGAGGGAAGGGGAGGGGGAGTAGAAGCCAAGAGGAAAGGGGAGCTTGACCTGCAGAGGGAAGGGGAAGGGGGAGGGGGAAAGGGGGAAAGGGGGGGAGACACCTGACCCTAAGTGACCCCTAACAGCAGGGAACCCCTCGCCCCTTGTCTTAACTGAACCCCTACCCCTGACCCCTACCCCTGGCCCCCTTCCCTGACCCCCTCCCCCTAACTCCTTCCCCCCCAACGAGGTCAAACTCAGAATCTAGGTCACCCTCGGAGCCACCCCAAAGCAGGTCACGCCGGATCAAAGGGCCACACGAGAGAGAGAGAGAGAGAGAGAGAGAGAGAGAGAGAGAGAGAGAGAGAGAGAGAGAGAGAGAGAGAGAGAGAGAGAGAGAGAGAGAGAGAGAATGGTAATGATGTTGGGTGGCCTCCGACCATCACATCACCACACACAGTAAGGTCATAGAACATCAATAATCACAAAACTAGTTGGACCACCTGGCAGGGAGGGGAAGGAAGGGGGGGAAGGGGTTAGAAGGGATGGAGTGAAGGAAGGAAGGAGAGAGAGAGAGAGAGAGAGAGAGAGAGAGAGAGAGAGAGAGAGAGAGAGAGAGAGAGAGAGAGAGAGAGAGAGAGAGAGAGAGAGAGAGAGAGAGAGAGAGAGAGAGAGATAGGAAAGTCACCTGAGCAGTAATCGTCAAGCAGGTGAGGGAAGTTCTTACATGACTCCTGATCAGACGCACACACACACACACACACACACACACACACACACACACACACACACACACACACACACACACACACACACACACACACACACACATAGACACACACGCACCATAAAAAAAATATATAACAGCAAATAATGACAAAACTTATAATAATAATAATAATAATAATAACTAAATAATACAATACAAAAGAATTAGACCTAAACGAACCGTACCAAAGATGCGATGTTCCATACCGTTTGTTTACCTACGATGTCCCGTCCCGCCCTTGAGCTGGTAGTGTTCCCCACGTCTGAGCCGCCACTCCCTCCCTCCCTCCCCTTACCTCCCTCAACCCTCCGGCATATGTGTCCTCAATCCCTTCAAACAGCAGGTCAGAGCATCAATAAGAACTTTTCACAGCGGGGAAATGCAAAATACAGCATAAAAAACACGGTAGTAATGTTCGTCTCCCTAATACTTCATCCATTTCTTCAGCAATTACATGGAAAAAAAATCTGATGTATTATAGTCTAATCCTCCTCCTCCTCCTCCTCCTCCTGCTGCTGCTGCTGCTGCTGCTGCTATTCTTGTTCGTGCTCCTCCTCCTGTCTCCGCCGCTGAAATGTGCATGGCTATGTTATGTGTGTATGTCTGTCTTTATCTTGTTCTTGTATATCGGCGTACATGATGCTGTGTACGTGTGTATACTCTTACGTGTGTGTGTGATAGAGAGAGAGAGAGAGAGAGAGAGAGAGAGAGAGAGAGAGAGAGAGAGAGAGAGAGAGAGAGAGAGAGAGAGAGAGAGAGAGAGAGAGAGAGAGAGAGAGAGAGAGAGAGAGAGTAAGGGGTGAAGAAAGAAGGCAGAGGCGGGAGTAGAGTGCAGAGGGACATCCTTGCGTGCACTCTCCAGCATCTGTCTTCCAAGTACCAACCATCCAGGCGCCGACCCTCCCTCTCCCTCTCTCCCTCCTTCCTCCTCCAGATCTCGCCTCACCCCCCCTAACCCTGAGAACATCCCCCCTCCCTCACTCCTGTCCCGACCACCTGGCAAGTGAGATCTCTAACGTTACAGCAGCAGAGGTAGACGAAGGTGCAGTAAGAGAGGCAGGAGAAGCCATTGAAGAAACGTTGCATTGATGAGAATAATAGAAGAGGAAGATGGAGATGTTGACTGTTGCAGGAATGGAAAGATTTACTAGCAGGGCAGATGAACCACACCCTCTTACTCTCTCTCTCTCTCTCTCTCTCTCTCTCTCTCTCTCTCTCTCTCTCTCTCTCTCTCTCTCTCTCTCTCTCTCTCTCTCTCTCTCTCTAAGTCGCACCAAGTCACTGCTTCGTCAGGTTTTTCTCGCTCGTTCATTATAACAACTTTTCCTCGACCACACCTGCTCTGAAATACACCTGTTTAATGCCTTACCTCCTCCACCACACACCTGTCCCTTACACCTCACCTACCACACGCCACACCTGCACTATATACCACACATCACACACCTGTCCCCAACCTATGCTATTAGTGACAAAATACACTACATACCTGCCCCTCCCTCCCTCCCTCACACCTGTCGTTACACCTGCCTTAAGAAACACACACCTGTCCAGTCCGTCTCAGCGATGCAATAGTGACCTCAATGAAATGAATCAGGTTTTTAATTGTCACTTTGTTGGTCACCGTAGTAAGTAACCGGTTTGCTCATTGGCAGAACGGAGTGTCAGCGTCAGTAGCAGATTCAATTCTCTCTCTACCTTCCACCTCTCACACATGTACGTACCTCCTGCCCTCACTTCCACCCTCCCTTTACTTTCTTCCTTTTTTTTTTCTATCTTCCCTCCCTCCTTTCTCTCTCTTTCTCTTCCATTCTATGTTGTCACCTTTACATTTATTCTATTACCAGCTTCACTCTATACTTTCTATTCTATTTCAACACATTTTATCTTTACCTGAAACCTTCTCTCTTTCTCTCCTGTCTCCTATTTTTTTCTACACACAGTATCATATCTACAATTATCTTACTCTCTTTTCCTATCCCTTTCCCTTCTATCACTTTCCCAGACATCGTACACGCCCTAACGTCCTCTTAGCAGTAATTTCCTGGGCGTGGTTTGGGTGTGGTGGAGTGGCGGTGTTGGGTGGAGGAGGTGGAGGAGGTGGAGGAGGTGGAGTTGGTGGTGGTGGACTGATAGATGAGGGCCCGGGGTGGCACTGGTCCTAACAAGCGATGCATCCACTCTTATCAGCTAGACGTACAACCCACTTATCTGATAGTTCCTGTGAGAGACGGTTCTATGCCTTGTCCTTGCCTTGCCTTGCCTTGCCTCTTTTCCCTCCCTCCCTCCCTCCCACCTTTCCTCCCTCTCTTCTCTCCCTCCCTCTTAACACCTTCACTCACTCACTCACCTTCCTCCACTCCTTCTTTCCTTCTCTCTTTCTTTCTTTATCTTGCTCCCTCATTCACTCCCTTACTGCCACTTTCTCTCCTTCCTTTCCTCCCTCTCTCCTTTCTCCCTCCGAAATGCAGTCCACCTCCCTCCCCCCACCATGACGAAAGACAGACACAAAAACTCGCACACAATTTAAGGCACAGATATATTTCCTTAAAGGCGAAGGGTGTAATTTACGATTCATGGGGGAACTAATCTATTAAACTTTTCGTCGAGACAATCACGGGACACACACACAACGTTGCAATACTGTCCAAGGGGGAAATAATATAATATAATAGAACACACACACACACACACACACACACACACACACACACACACACACACACACACACACACACACACACACACACACACAAACGCGATTTATAATATTCTACAAAAGCGACGAACACAAAAAAGGTTGAATGTAAATAGCATATCCAGCACCAGCGGGAAGATATATATACACATCTACACATAAAAAAAAGGGTCAGTGATAGGAATACAAAGGCATAAGTTAGGAGGACATCTTTATACACACAAGCATTCAGTATTTCCATAAAGTCTTGCGCTCATTCACCTCCACGCTTGGCTCACCTCACTGATACCCCCCCCCCCTTCCTCCTCCTCTGGTTTCCCCTCCTCCTCCTCCCTCCTTTCCCCGCCCAGCCCTTCACAAAAAAACATAGATGCCCGGCGCACACTCACAAATAACAGACCATCGCTCTTCTCGTCACACTTCGACTAAAATTCTTGCTCAAATTTGTAACACGAGACCAGTGAAGTCAAGCTGAGAGATGCTGGAAGGTGCTTAGCAAGGTGATCTCTGCGCCCTCCCTCACCTCACCTCTCCACCACCGCCACCACCACCACCACCACCACCATCAACCTCCTTTATCGTGTAAATGCACCGGGAAATATGTATGTTTATGTTTACATGTATACGTGGCAGTGAAAGCTTACATGTTTGCCTTTGTCTGTGGCAGTGTACGAGGCCGAGGGAGGTTTGCATGTTAGCGAGGCGCGGGGGAAGGGGAAGGGGAGGGGGTGAGAGGCTAAGGAAATCGTCTATCAGGAATTATTATTGTTGTTAGTTTGTTTACGAGGATGGCTGCAGTGCAATTATTGTATACAGCATTAAGGCGGGCGCGGCCTCCATAATTCCGGGTCAAGACGCGGCGGTGGTGGTGGTGGAGGTGGAGGTGGAGGTGGAGGTGGAGGTGGAGGTGGAGGTGCGGGCGTGAGTTGACTTGAATCCGTGGGCGTCTTTCGCAATATTATCATATGTTGTGTCTTGTTGGCAGAAACGTGTAATGTGTGTGTGTGTGTGTGTGTGTGTGTGTGTGTGTGTGTGTGTGTGTGTGTGTGTGTGTGTGTGTGTAGATGGGCGGCGGGGCAGTGCAGGATGGGATTAGCGGGGCGGGGGTGGGGAGGGGAGGGGGGATGAAGAAGCGATGCGGCTCCACCATTCAGCCAGTGAGTCATTTGCCCCGCAGGTCCCGCCCGCCCCATCCCCGTCTGCCGCCCACCCTCGCCGCCGCCCACAACACCCTCGAAACATATACACGCAAATATTTTTCCTCAGCATTGAGGATATGTCCAGAGAATGTCAATAACTATTTTATAAAAGCAGGCGGGCGGCGGGAGGGGAGGTGGGGGAGGCGGGGGAGGGGTGCGCGAGGGTGCGGAGTCGGCGGGCAGGGGTCGGGACGCGGCCGGTGCAGGGCCCGCCACCGAGCGCCACATGTGCGGTTAATGCCCTTTATTACGGCCGTATGTGGGCGTAAGGTGCCAACATTGTTCCTGCCGCAAGAGTGGGTGGTGAAGGGCCAGCATGCGAGAGGGTGACCCTGTGGGTGTGGCTGCGGGCGTGCAATGGCAGTGTGCGCGCAACATGTGGTGGCGCGTGGTGGTGGAGCTGGTGACTGCCTGGCCAGATGACGGCAGCCGTGCCACAACGCTTCGCTCGCTCCCACACTCGCTGCAGACACCCACATTCCTCACACCTCGCTCGCGAAGCCTCCCTCCTGCCTGCCCCACCGGCTAAAACACTTCGTTTGATAAAAGTAAAGGTGGAAATGTTGAACGCAGGTACAGGTGAGCGCGGTGAGGTGTGCAAGGCCTGTGAGGTTGAATGGGGTGGAGAGGTCGGCGCGCGGCAGCAGGCGGCCAGTAGTACAAGCTTGCATGCCAACTGACATGTAAAAGAGATTTGATACAGAGGTGGTTAGCCATGCCTCTATCATTGGCTGGGGTCACCACGGGCAGGCGAGGCACCGATACTCCGTCATTATAGCGAAGCAGCCGCGGAGATGAGCGGGACAGATCAGGCTGCGTAATGGTCACGCCGCACGCCCGACCATCACCAAAGGGAGGGGAGGGGGGGCTGGGGTGACGCCTGGGAGCACTTTTGACTCATGACGCGAGAGCAAGACAAACACACACACACAGGCCGGCAGAAGGACCGCCTGAGGGCGGGGACAAGGCGTGCTTGGGCCTGCGGGTGCACGGTCACCTGTAGGGGGCAGGACAGGTGGTAGCGGGCACATCGGCAACCAGGGAATGGCACTAGGCCCTCACACAGCTCCAGGTGGCGTGGGTGGCACCCTGGGCGCCCGAGTCAGTAGGTGGGCGCCTAGAGGGGCAAGGTGGGCGGGCGGGCGAGCGGGCAGGTGGGTGGCGCCCGTCCCCCTTTACACACACACGTCCACACACCACCAAACATAATTTGCCTCCTGCCAACACGTGAGGCTTGTGTTGCTCCCTAGGACAGCCACGCCGCCCATGCCACGCCACGCCACGCCACACTCTTGCACCACCACCACCACCACCACACAAATAACCACAGCACCACCATCACAATAACTAGCACCACCACCAACACCTTCACTAGCACACACACACACACACACACACACACACACACACACACACACACACACACACACACACACACACACACACACATACACACACACAATCACCATCAAACTGACACGCACATTATCACCGTCACACAAGCTGCAAAGTAACGAATATTAAGATGACCACTGATACACACACTGCCAGACATACTCAAGATAACACACACACACACACACACTACATAATAAAGAAGGATATTTCTTTTGACACCACCACCACCACCACCACCACCACCACCACCAACAACAACAACAACAACAACAACAACACCGCAGCAAGACAAACAGATCAACAAATACACATTCCAAGGTCTGACAGCATCCATCCACGAGGCTTCTCTCTGTCCTCTTTAAACAGCAGCAGCAGCAGCAGCAGCAGCAGTCATCCATTCTGTATTACCTGCTCCAATTGTTTGTCTGTCTGTCTGTCTGTTCCTTTGTTTTCCTCAGCTAATCTCTCTCTCTCTCTCTCTCTCTCTCTCTCTCTCTCTCTCTCTCTCTCTCTCTCTCTCTCTCTCTCTCTCTCTCTCTCTCTCTCTCTCAATAGGACACACTTTTTGAGGAGGAGGAGGAGGAGGAGGAGGAGGAGGAGGCTACCTTCCGGGGATACAGATATAAAGAACAATAATCGGCTAGGCATGACGCCCCCCCCATCCTCCCCCGTCCTCGCTTCCCACTGACTCCTTATATCCTTAAGGGGAATTGTTTTAACCCTGCATCCCATCCCTTCCCTCCTCCTCCTCCTCCTCCTCCTCTACCTGACTCCTCTTTATTCCTCTAATTAATTGCATTCCCCTCAACTACCACCTCTTCCTCCTCTTCTCTTTCCCTCTTCATCTTCGTAATTTCTTCCCTTGACTCTTTATACTTTCTTTATTTTATTTTTTATCTTACTGTTCTTTGAGTCTGAATTGTTTTTTAATTGTCTGTGGTGTTTATGCCTCCGGGAGAAACAAGATTATCATTATTATTATTATTATTATTATTATTATTATTATTATCTTTGTTGCTCTAATTCCTCCCACTTGCTTCCCTCCTCCTCCTCCCTCCTCTCTGTTCATCTAATCCCTTCTATTCTTCTTTTTCCTATCCCTCTGATTCCTCCTCCTTCTCCTCCTCATCTTCGCTCTTGCTCCTTCCTGTCCTTCTAATTCCTCTTGTGCCCTTCTTCTCCTCCCCCTTTCCTCTAGTCTCTCCTCTCCTCCTCCTCCTCCTCCTCCTCCTGGTGGTGCACGGTAAACCTGTTATCAGTGTGGTGATACCTGGTGTTACCTGGCGGCCTCGACCCCTGATTACGGGACTCCCGATTCCAGGGGGGAAGGGGGTGTTCAGCCTGGGGTGTGGCGCTGTGGTGTGTGGCGGGGGTGTGGCCTGGGGTGTGGCGCTGTGGTGGTGTGGTGAGGAGTGACCTATGTGTGGTGTGGTGCTGTGTTGGTGGTGGTATACTGTGGTGTTGTTATTGTGGTGGTGTTGTGATGTGGTGGTGGTGGTGGTGGTGGTGGTGGTGGTGGTGGTGGTGGTGGTGGTGGTGGTGGTGGTGGTGGTGGTGGTGTTTGCTAAAATGCTTCAGTAGTAGTGATGGAGGAAAAAGTGGCGACGCAGGGTTCAGAATAAACTCTCTCTCTCTCTCTCTCTCTCTCTCTCTCTCTCTCTCTCTCTCTCTCTCTCTCGTTCACATCCTCTCCATTTACACATAAGAGATAAGAGATATATAGATAGATAATGAGAAAGAAAAAAAAAGAGAAAGAGAAAGAAAGAGAGAAAGAGAGAGAGAGAGAGAGAGAGGGGGTGTGTGGGGGGTAGGAGTGAGCAGAAAGTGAAGACAAATTTCCTTATAAGGAGTCAAGTCGTCCCCATGTGGGTCAGCGGAGGTGTGCAGCTGGCGAGAGAAACCGCTGGGAGGAGGCAGCTAAAGGGAGATTAGTGGAGGATCGACAGGCAGAGGAAGGTGAGGTGGAGAACGCCTGAAGGTGGAGAGAAAGAAAGAGGAAGAGGTAATTATAGGTAAACTGGAGGAAAAATGAGAGAGAGGAGAGAAAGGAGAGGGAGAGAAAGAAGAGAGAAAAGGAGAGGTGGAGGAAGGACAACTGGAAGAAACAAGTGGAAGGAGATGAGGTGGAGATAAATAGACAGTTGGAAGGAGATGAGGTGGAGGAGGGAAGGGGGAGAGGGAGAGAAAGAAGAGAGGTGGAGGAAACAAGTGGAAGGAAAAGGAAGGAGATGAGGAGGAGATAGAAAGACAGTTGGAAGGAGATTAGGTGGAGGAGGGAAGGGAGGTGAGGTGGAGGAAGAATAGCTACAGGGAGTTAATGTGGAGGAAGAAAGAGGAGAAGAGGAAGAGAGGAGGAGGAGAAGGTACAGTTAGATGGAGAGATAGTTGGAGGAAGATAAAGTGGAGGAGAGACAGCTGGAAGGAGATGAAGTGGAGGAGAATGCAAGGAGAGGAGATGAGGTGGAGGAGAAGGGTTACTGGCAGGGGAAGGGAAAAAAAAGGAGAAAAAATTATAAAGATGAACATAATAATAATATAGCAACTTTCAACTTTAGTGGTCTCTCTCTCTCTCTCTCTCTCTCTCTCTCTCTCTCTCTCTCTCTCTCTCTCTCTCTCTCTCTCTGTTGGGATAGAAAATACTGAACAGCTGTACAATAACCGACCAATGAACAAACAGCTGTACGAATAACAGACCAATGAACAAACAGCTGTACGAATAACAGACCAATGAACAAACAGCTGTACGAATAACAGACCAATGAACAAACAGCTGTACGAATAACAGACCAATGAACAAACAGCTGTACGAATAACAGACCAATGAACAAACAGCTGTACGAATAACCGACCAATGAACAAACAGCTGCATGAATAACCGACCAAAGAACAAACAGCTGCACGAATAACCGACCAATGAACAAACAGCTGCATGAATAACAGACCAATGAACAAACAGCTGCATGAATAACCGACCAATGAACAAACAGCTGCACGAATAACCGACCAATGAACAAACAGCTGCACAAAAACCTTCCAATCCACTAGCAGGTGTGTTATGAACCCAATCAGCCAACACACACCTGTTTGAACCACCGAGAACACGTCTGTACAGGAGTGCAGTCTAATTAACCTGAACAGAAGGAAGTACTACACACCTGTCCGGACTACCTGCACCTAACCACCTGTGTGAACGATAACACACACACACACACACACACACACACACACACACACACACACACACACACACACACACACAGATGCATGTATTAATTAACGAGCAACAAATACCTGGATAAACTAACCATTAATTACCTAACAGCACCCCAATTAAGGCGCCACAACTGGACATAACAGCTGCACCGACTAACAGCTGTACCCAACCGACGCCCGACAACGGATCTTAATATTTTTTTTTGTATAAACTTAACTTTTCTATCTTTCCAGCCTCGAGGAGTCAACACACACACACACACACACACACACACACACACACACACACACACACAATAAGATACTATACATACATACAATTAACAATATACAAGACAAAAAATAAATGATGAAAAAAAGAGTATTTCACCTCAATACAACAACCTAACAGTTAATAAAGTAGGGCCTTCCTTCCTTCCTCTCCTGTAGTAGTGGGTGAAGGAGGAGGAGGAGGAGGAGGAGGAGGAGGAGGAGGAGGAGGAGGAGGAGGAGGAGGAGGAGGAGGGAATGAAAATATAAAAAGAATATAAAGAAAGCAGAGTAGAATGAATAGAGAAAGATGAAGAGGAAGAATAAGAAAAAGAATGAACGAAAAGACGATTTAAATAAAGGAAGAAGATGAAGAAGGAGAATAATAATAAATAAATAAAAAGAAATATAAATAAAACACACAAAGAACAATAAAACCAAGAACAAAAACAAAAAACAAGATCAAGACGAAGATCAAGTACAAAAAAATGTGCTACAACAACAATATTATTTCTTCCTCTTAATGAATTATTCCTTCACTCGTTGATGATAGACAGGTGTTGTGTTTCTTTCTTTCTTTTTTCTTTCTTTCTTTTACTATGCTCGGTTGCCTCCACGTCCTACCCTTCCTGCTACACCTCTTGACTTATGTTCAATTCTATACTCTTATTAAGGAGGAGCGATTTATTAATGCTAGTTTTGTTTTTATAATAATTATCTCTATATAAAGAAATAATATATTGATCCCTTATTATATTTTCCACAACTGCTATTTAGAAACGTACACACACACACACACACACACACACACACACACACACACACACACACACACACACACACACACACACACACACACACACACACACAAGATTTCCTTCATGTAGCAACAACACACATACATACACACAAACACCAAATTAATATCCTTTGTTTCTTCCCCCATCCTTCTCCCTCTCCCTCTCTCTCTCTCTCTCTCCCTCTCCCTCTCTCTCTGATAACCACCAGTATCATTTCTTCTCCTTCCCTCCGGTGGTGTGTGTAAACAAGGCCTGGCACGCCCTTGTGTGGGGAGCGGCACCCCTGCAAGGCGTGAGGGTGGGTGGGGCGCCTCGCATACGGTAAGGTGGACAGGGTGGAGTAAGGTAGAGTGTGGTGGTGTGGTGTCATTCATCTCATCCACTACGTTGTTAATGAGTCGCGTGGGGAGTGGAGTGGAGTGGAGTGGTGCTGGGCCATTTCCTTCTACATGTCACTTTTTTTTCCTCTCTTTTATTT